>NDXA01000107.1:0-44848 GCA_002105455.1 Hemisphaericaspora xylofermentans | reverse complement strand
ACATGCAGGAATAAGTTTAGTTGGGAAAATATATAAACCGACAGGAATCCTTGAATTTATGAAAAAGAGTTGAAAGGAACTTTTGATGGAGGAAGGGTATTAAGTAATAAGGGAGAGTTACAGTTATTATATTAAAGTATCAGCACAAATCAACCAAAGCAGCTACTAAATAAACCTGGTAGCGCATATTTAGATAGTTTAGTGTTAGTTACGTTCGAGGGCCCCGAGAAAATGTGAAGAACATATCTTTTCAGTCGGTTTGGTTTCCTTCGTAACTCGTCGCTCACCCTTGCTCAGTCGTTACTGCGGCTCAGTGAGGACACTGAGTTTAGAGGAGGGGAATATGTAGCGGGTACGCTACATCATGTTTACTTATATTTGTGATCTGAAAAGTTAGAATTTGCCTCCTCCAGACTCTAGTCTTGGAGGTTATGTACGTTAGTTAGGTATTTTACATATTTATAGTTAATGTACATCGACCTGTATGAAAAAAAAAAAATGCAAAATTTTTGCATATTTTTGAAATTCTTTTCGATGAATATCACGTAATTTACCTTTGCGCATTTTACTTTTTGATGCTTATGTTTATCCAAAATGATTGAGGCCACCAAATTCAACAATCTCCATCAACAGGTCTCTTGCTTTACCTTGTAATCTAGAACCAGGGGAGGGAATTTTCAACATGAACCAAAGTTTTACAAGGTATTCATGACTAGAAATATGCCTTTTCAATCAGTTAAGCAATAAAGTACCCTAAAACAAAATGGTAAGAGCCAAATTGAATGAGATCTACAATCCTACATATACTGCAATCCAGCGACAGCACCGAACATTCCCGCAGGATTTAGGCCATGTATTCAAGCACTTGTAATTCCCTCTCACTTCGACAGCGATCTAATTACGTACTCAAATGAGTACACTTGTTCTAATTCTATTTCGAAAACAACCAACAACAAGTCTATACTTGGGCAATACTTTGAAGACGACCTACCACGTGAAGGAGATGGGCACGTGTGTGTTGCGAAGACAATTACCTGGGCTGGGCTGGGTACTCTGAGAACTTCGTACACCCATGGAGAACTGGCGGGTTAGTTTCTATTCCAACGGTTACTATAACTACAACCGAAGGATCAACAGAGCTCTACACATGTGATTCCACAGCAGACTCCGGGCAACGGCCTTTGTAGTTTGATACATCCCAGAAGATGAGCACAAATATTTATACGCCAGATCTGCAATCACCCGTTGCAATTGAAACCGTAATAGTTCCATCGGTTGGTTCATTGAGAATCGTTTCACTACTAGTTTTTACGTTGGCTGTCTTCTTATATATTGTTTCGCATATGTGCTATTCTAAGGTATATAATTATGGTTTGTAACGATCCTATATATTCTTGTTTTTTTTTAAAAAAAATTGCCAAGTATGGATACATGTCGTTATTGGGGTGTGTGATTCTTAGGGTAATTTGGTAAATTTCCACATACCATGTAATAACCAATAAGATTTCATTTATAATAATTATGTTTTACAAGAGTTACAAAAGGCGATGGTTTCGTTTTGTTTTTCATTTAATACTATCTAAACTTCAAGAGAACCCAAATTATAAATAGAAAAGCTAGTGGCTGCTACAGAGAAATTGTCCACGAGAAACATATGACATCTGCTGATAAAGCAACAGTTTGAAAGAAGAGAAAGGGCGGAGTACATAATGGGTGGTCTAAGAAAGAAGGAAGATATTTTTGATCATGTTGGTGATTAAGATCAGTGGAGTTTCAGTTGGGATGTTTCTTGAAGTCAAGTAAACCAAAATAAATTGGTACAAATTCATCTTGGTTAGTGGCACAAACTTTCAGTTATAAATCGAAAGTAGACATTGATTCCTTTATGGCTCCAAGGACTATTCCTTATAAAAACGAATTGGTCAAGGGTTAACATCGAATAAACGATCATTCTGAATCAAACCTTTTATTTCTTTACTATTCCTATGTATTAATTAAAAAAATAAAAGTTCTAAACAGTTCTTCTATCAGTCAAATATCGAGCAATTGGGCCTAATCCTCCAATTTCAACAGCTTTTTCAAACCAACTCAACAATAACCCACCTTGTTTTTGACCATATTCCTCATTCATGGACCTAAATAAGTATTTCACCAATGTCTCTTGTTGTTCATTATCCAATCCTTTAATAAATTGATCTAAATCGTTAAGACTATTATTATTTCTTATAGAACACAATGTTTCAAACACGGTTTTTGAATGTAAAGATTTTGTTTCTAGAGAAGAAGCATACGGAGCTGAATCAAGGGCTAGGATAAGGGCATCTTGGAATTTACCAGTTGATAATTGATTACGGATTTGTTGTGATATGGTTTCAATGGTGGAGTGGGGGATTTTGGGAATTGAACCAGGGATAAGATCTTTTGGAGAAAGATGATTTTCGGTATCGTATGCGTCAATGTCAATTTTTCTCCAGTCTTCTTGTAAGGACATATTTGCTTGATATGGCAATTTGCTTCAATGGGGGTAGTGGGTATTGGGTAATTGGATTGGGGAGATAGGATAAAGTGTTGTCGGATTAAATTTGTTTCTGTTCATTTCTTTGATACGCTTTTGGTTAAAGGGGAAGGTTATATGCACTCCCATCTTGAAAAATTTAGGAATGCATTATTGCCACCAGGAGGAATCGAACTTCCATTCTCTTTGCAAGTTAACAAGTGAATTAGAGGAGATGGTGTTGGTGTTGTACCCTCTTATGTTGTGTTGAGGAGGTAGGGACTGTTATTCTACAAACTGATTTACGACAAGAGATCTTTTGTTCACAGCTCTCTTCTGTTATATGATTATTAGTTAATCCTAATATACAAATTGTTCTATTGCTCTATTCTTGTACCCATAAAAATTAAACCTTCACTTTCTTTGCCCTGTTGGATGGTTCATCCACTTCCTCTTCACTTCGGTCATCCTGATCTTGTTCTGGTTGCAATTTTGATTCGTAGCTATCAATAAATGTCAATGCATTATCTCTCAACTTCAAATTATCAACAATAATTACTACCAACCCATCACTTCCAACTTCATATTTAATATGTCCTTCATTTGGAATGGCAATTTTTTGATCAAAAGCATCAAAGAAATCATTCATGGCGCTAAAGCTTTGAATGGAGTCGATATTTCGTTCTTCTAATTCTCCATCAGGATGACTGGGCGAGTTAATCACTATTATGACTCGAAGAGGGTGATCTAACTCGTCTTGTTCGTGCGAAAACTCTTCTATGTCTGACATGTCTATTTATTTATGTGGTGCTTTAAGTGTACTTTATCAGGTGGTGTATATATGGTAGAATGGTGAAGGATTTACTGTTGCCTCTTGATCAATAACAAAGTTCACTACAACCGATGCCTTCTTTGTTATACAACAATCGCAACACATACAAATTTAATCATTAAGTTTGAAAAAATTATTACACTTTCCGATGATTCCTGCATATAATCTCAACTGACACCATAGTATTCAACCCCTTCTAAACAGAATGAAGGCACCCCAAGGAAGAGACAAAGAAACATTTACTCCAATGTAACTAGATTACCTATGGGATGGTACCTCCAAGTAAATATTGGTTATTTGTTATCTAAGTTTGTATATTACTATTAAGAAAAATTACATAATCTCATCAAGGGGAAATATAATCAGGGAGTTTACAATGAACGTTGTATATATATATATATGTGAACGGAAGTTAAATAGACCAGTCTTTGAATTTGTTAATCAAACCTCTAGTGGAACCATCGTGGGATTCAACCTTTTTGTCGCTGTCTAATTCCTTACCAATAACCTTTGCTAAAACCTTACCTAATTCAACACCCCATTGATCGAAGGAGTTGATGTTCCAGACGGCACCCTCGACAAAGGTAACGTGCTCATAGTAGGCAATCAAAGCACCAAGAGTGGATGGAGTGATCTTTTGAGCTAAGATAGAAGTGGTTGGACGGTTACCGGAGAATTCCTTATGTGGGACTAATCCACCAGTAGCACCTTCAGCCTTGACTTCTTCGGTAGTCTTACCAACCATTAAAGCTTCAGCTTGGGCAAAGAAGTTGGATGCAAGCATCTTTTGGTGGAGGTTGTTTTCAATTGGGTTGTGAGATTGAGCAGCCAAGATGAAATCGGATGGGATTAACTTGGTACCTTGGTGAACAAGTTGGAAGAAAGAATGTTGAGCATTAGTAGCTGGTTCACCAAAGAGAATGGTACCAGTTTCGTAGTTGGCATGCATATTAGCTCTGGTGACTGATTTACCGTTAGATTCCATGGATAATTGTTGTAAGTATGCTGGGAATCTGTGTAAGTATTGGTCGAATGGAACTACCAAGTGGGTTTGAGCATTGAAGAAGTTGTTATACCAGACGGATAACAAACCACCTATAGCTGGAATGTTGTTTTCTAATGGAGTAGTTAAGAAATGTTGATCAATGGCTTCAGCACCCTTTAAGAATTGTTCAAAGTTATCGAAACCAATGTAGATAGCGACTGACAAACCGATGGCGGACCAGACAGAGTAACGACCACCGACCCAGTTTTCGAAACCAAACATGTTTTTGGTATCAATACCAAATTTAGCAACTTCTTCTTCGTTGGTGGATAAGGCAGCGAAATGCTTGGCGATGTGAGATTCATCCTTGGCTTGTTCTAAGAACCATTTCTTGGCGGAGTTAGCGTTAGTGATAGTTTCGGCAGTGGTGAAGGTCTTTGAAGCAATTAAGAATAAAGTAGTTTCTGCGTTTAAGTTCTTGAGGGTTTCAGCCAAGTGAGTACCATCAATGTTAGAGACAAAGTGGACATCTAACCCCTTCTTGGAGTAAGCCTTTAAAGCTTCAGTGACCATAACTGGACCTAAATCAGAACCACCAATACCAATGTTAACAACATCAGTGATAGCCTTGCCGGTGTACCCAGTCCATTTACCACTTCTGATTTCTTCTGAGAATTCTTTCATGTGTTGTAAAACATCATCGACTTCTTTGGAGGTGTCCTTTCCATCGACAGACATAGTCTTTAAAGCACGGTTTCTTAATGCAACGTGGTAAACGGCCCTATCTTCGGTAGTATTGATGTGTTCACCAGCGAACATTTGGTCTCTTAATTGTTCAACGTTAGCTTCTTTGGCTAATTGAACTAATTGGTTGAGGATTTCCTTGTTGACAAGGTTCTTGGAGAAATCGAATAAGATTTTAGAACCGTCGAAGTTTTCAAAAGTTCTGGAAAACTCTTCAAATCTGGAAGAGTCTTTAGCAAAAGCATCCTTGACACTGAAGTTCTTACCAACGGTTGAGTAAGTTTCTTGTAATTGCTTCCAAGCTGGCAATTCGGAGGCTAATTTGAATGAAGACATTGTTATCAATTGAATTGAGATTTTAATGAAGAATGGGAAACGAGAAAGAACAGAAAATGAATGGGATGTAACTGAGAAATGGCCGGAAGAAACCTGATTAAATATGAATTTTTCAGAGAGAGGGGTGGACAGAATCTTTTGTTCCGGGCGGTGGTGGTGGTGTGAATTGAACAAAATGCATGCATGAATGGAATACCGAAAACCGAAAAATTCAAAAAAGGAACACACCAGAAAAATGTGTTAAACGTAGATTTAAAACGTTTTAATTATTGTTCGTTTTATTATTTTTCCTATATGGACGGACGTAAACACTTTCTAGCTCTTTAGTATCCAAAGAATGTCTATGATACCTGACATTAGATCCAGTTTATGAAGTGAATGATAAGAATTTCTGAAGTAAGATTAAAGAGAATAATGACAGCCGTTAACCAATGGAAAAAGAATGAAAAGAAGTTTCAATTTGATGAGATGAGTAATATGTAATCCTTGTATGTAATGTAATTGTGTAACAAAAGGGATCTAACTAACTTCTTAATAATAAATTTTTAGTCAACAATTGAGTTGAAAACATTCACATATTCTTCTTCGATTCCCTCTCTTAATGGAGCAGGTCCAGCCATTCACCCAAACTCACAACATAAATTACTCCAAGGAAAAAAATCTCTCACAATACCAGCAATAGCCACAGAGAATGTGAATTTGCTAATTATGGAGATCCCACTTTCCACTCTCTTATCGCCACATGGCTGAAGTTTCGTTTATTTTATGTAAAACAAATATATGGGGTTCTTTGTTGTAGCATGAGAATTATTCGTTTTATTATTAATACTTATAAATCTCCATTTTTCCGATTTGAAAATTAATCAAAATTATTTATCGGTTTTTCCGTTTTGTTTCGTTAGTCATGTGTTATTAATCGGATGATAACGCACCAAGATCGTAACCTTCACACAATAATTCACATTTCACTTTCATTCTATGTTACTTGACTGGAAATATTCCGTTATTGGCGACCACCCTATTGGTTTTCCACGCGCACTACAAGATAAATTCAAATTTCATGGTATATTGAAACAAATACAGTAGCATTGGTCCTCCAGCGATGTTCCTCGAGCTGCGTGTACCCAAAAGTTACCTGATGCGCGAAAATTTGGAAAAATTGAAATAGGAACTGAGCAAGCAAGATATTCAACACTTTATAAATTGATAGTGTAGAGATGATTCGACTAGGTATGATAACTAGCAGACAGTTCCCTGTAGTTTCTTTCTCTAATAAACTCTTTATACCTAACATGCAATGATTAACTATATGAATACGCCTCGGCGCATAGTTTAACTTTGTTTTCAGTAGTAATTCAATTATACTTTCAATCAAACCCCACAATTTTTCGACTTCAAATTGAACTATTATTAATTCTTCAGGTTTGTTTATTTTTAAATCCCAGATATATCCCCAATTGACTTATGAAATTTCCCGAATTTAGCAAATTTCCATCTAGAAGGTCTGTAGTCTACTCCCTTCAAGGAATGGTAGCATCCAGTCAACCACTAGCCAATGCTGCTGGTATTGCTATACTTGATCAAGGAGGAAATGCCATCGATGCATGCATCGCAATGTCAGCAGCTCTATGTGTAACTGAACCACCATCGACCGGAGTTGGAGGAGATGCATTCTTGCTATTTTATGACAACAAATCCAGAACTATCCTGGGCTTGAATGCGTGTGGAAGATCACCTTCAAAATTAACATTGGATTGGATCAGACAAAATACTGATATTTCGACTAATCGAATGCCATCTGATTCTATACACGCATTGACTGTCCCGGGGGCAATTGCTGGTTGGTGTGATGCGGTAGAGAAATGGGGGTCGGGAAACGTTACTATGGCGGATATATTAAATCCGGCAATTGGATTAGCCGAAAACGGTTTTGTTGTGAGCAGCATTGCTGCCCAGTTATGGAATAGGTGCTGTGAGAAGTTGATTAACAAGAGTGGAAAGAATGCCGATGTTTTCTTGAACAGCGATGGAAGCTTTCCTGAACCAGGTCAGATATTTAGTAATAAACTAGTAGCAAAGGTATTTAAGAAAGTTGCTGTAGAGGGTAAACAGGGGTTTTATTCTGGAGACGTCGCAATGGAGATCATAAAGGCAACCAAGTCGAGAGGGGCATTGATGACTTTAGAAGATTTGTCTAACCATCGTTCTGAAGTTGTGCATCCAATATGTATCGAATTTTGTGGTAAATATATTTGGGAAATCCCTCCAAATGGACAAGGATTGGTCGTATTGTTGACATTGGGATATATAAAAGCACTCGCGAAAAGACAAGTTATTCGGCTAGATAAACTCGAACATAACTCGATCGAATACCTTCATATAATAACAGAATGTCTAAAGCTTGCATTTTTCGAGTCAGAGAAATATGTAACGGACCTCCACCACAATCCCGAGATTTCTATTTCGGAAGCTTTGTCCGAACCAAGGCTCGATAAGATCTCGGAGGTTATCAGTTTAAACTCAGTTTTAACCCGAGAAGATATCGGAACAGTTCCGAACCCGATTTATGACAGTGATACAGTATATCTTACAGCTGTTGATAATGAAGGAAATGCTTGCTCATTCATAAATTCAGTCTATATCGAGTTCGGATCAGGTATTATTCCCAATAAATATGGCTTCTCCTTGCAAAACCGTGGTGCAGCATTCAATTTAACATCAGGAACTCCCAATTGTCTTGCACCAAACAAAAGACCATTTCATACTATCATTCCATCGATGATCACGGAATTAGATGCAACGGGTAAGCATAAATTGTGGGCTTCTATGGGGTGTATGGGAGCGGCAATGCAACCACAAGGCCATGTTCAAATTTTCTTGAACATGGTGTTGTTTGGAATGGATGCACAGGAGGCAATTGATTGTCCTAGGATCTCCTTGAACTCGAATGATAGATTAAGACATTTGGATCTTGGATTAGGAAGCGACGGTCCTAACGCAACCCCCGACCCGAGATTGATAGTGGAAGAAACGATGAATGTGGCAGTAATCGAGGGATTGAAGGAAATGGGACATAATATAGGTGCCGCAAAGGGATATAAACGAGATGTTTTTGGAAGAGCACAATGTGTTAGGAACTTGTCTAAAGATGGCAGAGTTCTTTGGGCAGGAGGATCTGATCCAAGGGGAGATGGAGCAGCAGTTCCTCAGATATAGCCTGTACCATTTAACTAAGGTTTCAAATTGTCTTTATCTATCATTAAATGAATTTGACAGCCACATACGAAACCATCCTTATTTCAAATCAATACATGAATTTAGAGCTATAGGTTGATGAATACGAACAAGAATACGATTAATCTACGGACATGTAAAGAGGCCTCATTGTGTATCAATCTTCTAAAATAATCTATATATGCTTCTCAAAATCATCTGCAGTTATGTTTGACTTATCGCACATCTCTCTGAATGTACTTCCTGGGGTATTAAACAATTTCCAAGGGGTATCAAATTCCCCTACTTCACCACTATCCATAACAAGAATTCTATCGTAATTAAGAATGGTCCGCAACCTATGGGCTATACATAAGATTGTGCAATGGGAAAATTCTGAAGCAATTGTCTTTTGGATAGTATTATCAGTCTTATAATCGATAGAAGAAGTAGCTTCATCAAGAATCAAAATCTTCGACTCTCTAACCATTGCTCTTGCAAACGAAACTAATTGACGTTCGCCAAGTGAGAAATTCTGACCTTCATCTTCAACGATTTTGTCTAAATGGAACTTTGGTAAATCTTCAGATAGTGTGGATTTGTCAATCTTTTTATACGCTTCGATGTCTTCATGTGTGACGATACCTGATCTACTTAATGATTCCCATAATGCTTCATCCGTGTGTTCCTTAAATGGATCCAAATTGCTTCTAATTGTACCGTTAAACAAAACCGGGTCTTGAGGGATAATCGATAATTTAGATCTCAAATCATTGATACCAATTTTGGAAACATCAACACCATCAATCACAATCTTACCACTAACCAAGTCTACCAACCTATATATAGCAGACGTAATAGATGATTTACCTGCCCCTGTTCTTCCACAAATACCAATCTTTTCATGAGGGTCAATATGAAATGAAAGGTTCTTAAGAACCAAAGGTAATTCTGGTCTGTACTTCATTGAGGCCTCCACAAATTCAATTGCACCCTCTTCCGGCCAATTCATTGGAGGTTTTGTTTCAGAAATGGTATATGGAGGTTCTTGTTCTAATTTCAATCCATATTGGCAAACTCTTTCAGCTGAATTCATGTCATTTTCAACTTGAGTGAATGTTCTAATCACACCCAGTAATTCACTTGAAATTTGCAACGAGTATGATAACAACAAACCGACGGAGGCTGGGCTTATATCAAAAACTTTGTTAACACATAATAAGGCAACCAACAAAATGATACAATCAGCAAGGATTTCCAATTGAATACCAACCCATCTTTGGTTCGCAAAAACCAAAAAAGAAGCCTCGTTTGCACGATTGATATACCTGCTACTAATTTCCCCAAATCTGTTTTGTGAATTGTACGCTTTGATAGTATCCATTCCACTCAATACTTCGTTTACATTGTTATACACGAATGATCTAAGGACAGCTTCGAGACGCTTGACTTCTCTATTTGACGCTTGGAAATAGTTGGCAATCATCACAAACAATATAGCAACAAATGGGATAGCAAGTGCAACCCAAGGAATATAAATTATAAAAAGAATGAAAATACCAATCATCCTTGCAATTGAAGTACATAAAAACCTCAAATTTTCACTAATTTCATTGTCTAAAACATCAGTATCTTTAGTGAATCGATTCAAGATTCTTCCCATTGGTGTGATATCCATAAATGCCATAGGGGTGTATAAAATTCTATTGATAGCCTTAAGATTCAAGTTCTTGGATGACACAGTTGTCATAGTAATTAAAGCCACGAAAGACAAAATTAAAAATATGGTAGCCAAAATATTAAACATCACATATAATCCAATGTAGAACGAACTATGTCTACCAGGAAATTTATTTGAAATCCAAAATGAAAGCCAAGTATCAGTGAAGATTGCACAAAACGTATAAAGTGCGATTAATGATATAAAAATTACTAGAAAACCTGGAACTGTGAATTTTCCAGCACCTTGTTGAATATAGTTTTGGTAGACATCTAAAGTGATGTGGTTAATTGCCCTTTCTTCTTCTTCGATGATTTTACCCTTTGATATGCTTTGGTTAAGATTATTTCTCTCGGAATCTTCCTCATCGGTATCAGACATCTTAACAATACTAGAACTGTCATTGGAACTTATTGAATCCGAATCTATTACATCTTCCTTGTCATTCTCCAATTTATTGTACTTCATAAGCTTCTTAAAAGCTGCATTCCTCTCTAGAAGTTCATTCATAGTACCAACGTCAATAGTCCCATCTTTGTTGACCAAAACAATTTTATCTGCTTGGCCAATCAATGCCAATTGATGGGTGGCCAAGATTCTAGTCTTTCCTTTTAATAAACCAAGTAAACAATTATTAAGGATATGCTTTCCAACTCTAGCATCTACTGCACTTAATATATCATCCATCAAGATGATGTCTCTATTGGCATAAACAGCACGGGCCAAATGTATTCTTGCCTTTTGACCACCAGATAAAGTAATACCTCTTTCACCAACTTCTGTGAAATCACTTCCAGGTAAACTATCTAAATCCATCTGTAAGGAACATGCATGAATCACCTTGTCATAAAAATCTTGAACAAGCTCGTAACCGAAGACAATGTTTTCTCTGATGGTACTATTTTGAATCCAAGGTACACCACAGAATAAAAGACTACCATTAATGTCAATGTCTCCTTGTTCACATCTCATTGTACCAGCAATAGCATTCAATAACGATGTTTTACCGCAACCCACAGCACCGGTGACAACCACAAATTCACCTTTATTGACAGATAAATTGATTCCTTTAAACCCAGAAAAGTTCGTTGATTTTGAGGTAAAACCAAACTTTTCACGATCCTTTTTTCTTTCTTCAATATCTTTTTCCAACTCCTTTCTTCTTTTCTCTCTCTCTGCTTTGGCTTTCTTTTCCTGCTTCTTCTGTTTTCTTGTCTTCTTTTTAGACGAATCAGCTTCTTCTTGGACACTTTCATCATCGAGAATCTCATCCTCAAAGATCGACCATTTGAATGATCCATCAGAAATTTGGATTGCCATTTTGTCTTCGGGATCATCGAAAATCCTATAATTTTCGTATTTAGATTCTTCTGGTGCACAGAGTAAAGCACCAATTCTCTTGAATCCCATAGCCATATCTGCACTGGTACTCAACGCTTGAGGTAAGAAGAAAATCAAAAGTGCCAAAATTCCGAAGGAGGAAAGGGAAGAAAATATTTCAGCTGGATTTGCAGTACTACCTTTGATAGCGTAAAATACCAAGAAAGCAATCATTGCAGAAATACTAGTTAATGTCATAGCAAACCCGAAAATAACGTTTCTTAATGCTTGAATTTTCAAAATAATGTTAACTTCTTGGTCTCTGATTTGCATGATGTTTCTATGGTAAGGAATCTCCCAAGAATATAATTTGATCATCTTTAAGTTGTTTAAGATTTCTTTAATTAAATTGACTCTTTTATCGGTAATCTTGCTAACAATTTCTCTATAATCAAATAATTTCTTTGCACCGATAGATAAGAAACTTAGGAAACTTAAGAAAATACCGATTCCAACCACAGCCGATACTCCAATATTGATAACTAATATGACAATTGCGATTACCATAGGAATTGGCAAACAAACAATAAGTGGTTGCATAATGATTGCGATTTCAATTCTTGACAAATCTGTAGTGATCATAGACGTAATTTTCCCAGAAGGGAATTTATGTCTACCTTCTGGGCTTAACCTTAACGCTTTCTTAAGGATTTCATTAGTTAACAAGGATTTAGTTTCAGTACCCATTACTAATCCAAAGTAAAAGAAATGGTTGAACATTAACCCACATGCAAGTGATAATAATACAACTCCAAAGGCATATCCAATACCTTTACCTATACCTAGTTCTAATCCAAAGGCTTTTTCTTGGACATATCTGATCAAGTATTTTGTTAACAAAGGAGAAAAAGACCATCCACAGAGCGCAAGTTGGGCTAATAAAATTGCACATATCAATTGTTTCTTCAACGTGTGTACCATTATCCATATCATATTGACTGGAGTTAAGACAAAGTCTTGTAAATCGTCTTCAGGAGGAACAGTTGTTGTTTCAGGAGTTTCCTTCCTTTCCTTACATTTCTTTACAATATGTTTCTGTTGTGCCTTGAGCTTCTCTTGAGCAAGATAAAAATTGAACTTTTCTGTGTAATATTCAACCTTCATGTCATCTGTCAATGCCCACAAATCATTTGGTTGCAAAGTTCTTGAGTACCCAACTTTTAACAAAGGGAACAACCACCAAAAGAAGATTCTACTAATAATATTAGTAGTAGCCAACGGATGAGGTTTTCGTTCGTCATCTTTGGGAATGGGATATATTTTCTTTCGAAACATAAAACTCATCAACCTCTTTTGAGGTTGATATTCATTGTCACCTAGTTCTAGAGAATCGTCTAGATTGTTCATTGTGAAATTTTTGTATTGATTCTATCTATTGAACGTGATCTATAAATTATGTGGACATAATATGATATATCTCCCTTGATGAATGGAAAAATAGTACTCTATAAATACAAAGGATAACCTAATTAAAGTTAACTAATACAAACTAACAATGAATTAATGAATTAGATGAATAAGGAGAGAAGGGAGGCAATGACTAAATTTCGTTGTTGTTTTGAAAATTCACTAACTATAATTATTTGTATTAGTATATGTCACCTAAATTCGTTCGCACGGTCGCTTAATAAAATAAAATTTAATTTAATTATTATTTGTAACAATTTCCGACGGCTTTATCTGTGCGTACGGCTTTAAAAAATTACCAACACAACAAAATTAAAAAAAGGCTGATGATGCATAATCGTTTAAATTTAGTTGAAGTTGATATCCATGCAAAATGCAATCATGATGTGGAACCAATCACAAGAAAGATTTATCAAAGCAATAGCATAAAATTATTCTGGATGTTCAGTGCCATCAATACAACGCCCCTATCCGTTCTAAATTTCTTCATTAAAATTAATGTAGTGTAGCTAAAATAATCGGATTTAATAATTAGTTGTCCCGAAATAGGAGTATTTTCCGACTTGTTTGTTTTGATTTCAAAGTTTGTGAATCATCGTAGCCAAATGTCTGGGTGGCGTAACGTCAAAGTATTAAAATAACAATAACCAGTACAATTTCACGAACAATCCAGAAAATTGTTGATAACCCTTTTTTCATTTTCTTTATGGTGTTTGCCACCTGTATGTTAGGGGATTTAATATGGTAAAAACTCATATCACTTCAATATGACAGTATTAGCAGTAGAGTTAGCAAAATTCATGTTTTGAGAGAAATACCAAATAAGACCTTATTTTTTAAGATGAAAACACACTGAAAATTTCTACGTAAATTGTCATCCTAATGGTCCCCTTTCGCTGCATATCGAGTTATAGGATTATGGGGTTCTAACTAGGATGTTTGATCTTTTTTAAAAGCGTGATACAAGATGCATTCAAAAACAAGTAATCTGGGTGGACTGACTGTCCGTCATTTTATTTCGGAATCGGAAATTCAAAAAATTCCAAAATATCCGATATCCGAAAAACTTTAAAGTGAATGCATGCATTGACTAACTTGCTTGGGATATGTACTCAACCAAATAGTGAAATTTTAGCAGATTAGATTATTGGAGAAGAAACCTTATATAGCCATTGGCTGAAGTAAAAGAGATGGCTTCAAAACTACATTCCTTTCGAGGTTGCGTTCATATCCATTGCTCTGCACTTTCAATACTATGAAGATATCGTCCATCATAAATCTCAAACTGACCTCAACAGTTAGTTTCTTTTCTAAAAGTAATTGCTTACTAATATTAACCTATGTAGCTCAAGAAACCGGAATTGTCTGGAGGTATATACAGACATGTTCGTAAAGGGGTCTCTTCCCGAAAAGTGCAAAGCCAGACTATCTTAATGCTTTATGAAACGTAGCCCCAACCATTTGTCCAGATACTTTTGAAACCTCCTTCAACTTCTAGAAAGCCATGAACGCAAAGGCTAAGAGTTTAGCTATTTTGTAAGCTTGGTCGTTATCTCAACCAATCTTCTGTGTCTCAAAGTGGAATGGAGCTAAATGATATCGGGGAATGATGGTTGAATGGATCACATTTTTTTGAAGAGCTGGTATTATAAATGATAACATCAATGTATAGAAAGGCATTTTTTATGAATATTATCTATAGATCGTTTATTGAATGCAGAATTTTTGTTGTACGTATGATTTTGTAACATCTCTGATTGGTTGTACTAATGGCTGCGAATTGTTGCAAGATTGCAAAATAGAAAGAAAAAAATAAAATACAATTTTAGAAAAATAAATATTATTTCATGGAATGGAC
Source organism: Hemisphaericaspora xylofermentans (assembly GCA_002105455.1). Classification (NCBI taxonomy): domain Eukaryota; kingdom Fungi; phylum Ascomycota; class Pichiomycetes; order Serinales; family Debaryomycetaceae; genus Hemisphaericaspora; species Hemisphaericaspora xylofermentans. The sequence continues at coordinate 29,879 of NDXA01000107.1, read as the reverse complement.
TTTGTTTAATCAATGCGGAAGAAATGATACAAACCGAAAGACCTTATAGAAATCACACTAGCTACACAGATATAAATCATAGATAAAGTGTTAGCTTAACGATTGAGAGTAGTTCAAACAACGGATTAGTGAATCAGCTTTGTCGTCCTTGTGCTGCGTCAATGGTTCACGATTGATATCTTCATGTTTGGTTTAGCGAAGTCTAACATTACTTTAATTTATTCAGTCTACCATAGCATCAGTCTCAATCTGGTTCAAGGTATCCTTAGTTTACTGGTAGTTCGTATAAGAAGTGAAATTTTTGGCATTTTTATAATACTTTTAAAGTCCTCAGATGATTGGCCGTTTATTAAATCAAACAAGATGAAACATTAAAACTTTTCAAATTGGCTTTGCTATTAGCTCTTCGTTCTTTCCAGTATCAAAATGAATTCCCCCGTTTGAAATTCAATTAATCTTATTCCTTTTCCCAAATTTTTAAAACGAAACCGTCCGTTCTTGAACGGAGCAACAAAATTCTTCAAGGGAGGAAACTGGGTATCACAGTTCTACTGTTTATTTATACTTACGGGATTGTTTACCGTGGAGAGTAAAGATAGAAATTCAGTTGTACATTGAAACTGTTCTCTGCAAAGTGTCATCTCTTCTCGTAAATATTTCCTAATCTGGAATTTTCAGTCACGTGAAGCATTGTGTTGTCGCTACCATACTTATTATTAACTGTTCCATATAATCTTCTAGCATCGCACTTCCATGAATCTATTGATGGAAAAGCTACTTGAAGACTCTTTTAGTGCCGTTTAATATCCGAGATTACTATTGCTTCCTGCGAAAGTTTACCAATTTTAGTGGTCAAAGGATAGTTTCCAATTTTCCCAAAACTTGTACAAAAATTAAATACATAGAGAGTTTCATGAATTTGAAGGGTTTCAATTTTCATTTTAGCAAAAATCAGGTTAGCTTTGCTTTTCCATTAGATAACATCATTAACTAGAGGTTATAAGAAATAGAATTCTTTTTCTTTGTCTAATGCCGTGGAAATGATCGTACAAGCGAATCAAATGCACATTTGCAATACTTCATTGATCCATACTCTGTTTATTCCCTAACGCCTCTCTACTGCTATTAACCTACTTAATGTTTTCAAGATTCTCTCTTCTAAGTTTGGGGATATTGTTACAATGGGTAGTATCTATGTGACAACACTTCTGTGTTCTGTCTCTTTGCATACATTTTCATGTTTAAAGCAACAACACAGAGAACAAAAAAATGATTTTTCTTTTAGGAATAAAACTCAAAATTTAATCTTCGTAGTAAAACACAGTGATAGATCTTAGTTGATTCCATTAAGGATTAATAACCTTTCATTCCATTCTTTGCTAATCCACTGAAACAGGAAAGGAAACTTTACGTGTCAACTAGGGGGCATTTTCTTGTTTTGTGACAAAGTCCAAGAACATCGTATCAAGGCTACTGATTACTCAATCTTTATTTAAAATGGCTGTTCAACTATCTACCAATGATATGGTATTAACAGAACGGTTAGTTTCACTTTTACAAACTGGTGTTACTGCCGGGTTACAAGCATACGTCTCAGATGAAGAAGCAGGTGAGGGTGAGGAAGATGAACCAAGCGGCTCTGAAACTTCGGTTCCATCTTCTTCCAACCCGCACCCACACTTTGATAACCAGGAAGAGACAATCCATACTAATAATTCCATACAATCATTTCATGAGTATGAACTAAATCAATCTGAATCCCTCACATTTTTGTATAATTTGCTATATGACGATGCCTCCCAATTATCAAAGTCTGACATATTGGCAATTTTGAATGCGTTGAAAGTTCGAGAAGATTCGCTATCATTTAGTGTTGACAGTTTGCGACATAATGATGTACAGGGAGTACGATGGCCTCGAGAATTAAAGCAAAGGTTTTATCATGATAGACTCAGAGTAGGAAAGGATAACTATTTTCATAATATCCCAAACTCTCGAGAAAATGCTTTAAAAGTATGTGAACCCCCCTTTTGTGAATTCAAGTAAACAGAAATTATACTAACCAACATACTTTCAGACTGTAAATATTGCAAATTATAAACTAAAAACTGATTTCTTTAAATTCCATAAGTTTTTCAGCAAACTTAAGCTCCATATCACCCATTTACAATTGAGGAATCTTGTTTGTTGTGGATCGAATATAGGAAACGGAATTTTTTATCCCCTGAGTTATTACCACGACTCCCATTTAAGAACTGTAAATGTCCTCGATGATGCAGATGAAGAATATCATTCATTTTTCAAAATTAACCGTTTGATGAACGACAAGACATCATCAGAAAAGTCGGACTTAATGAAATTAGATTGCATAATAGATTCTAGATGCCTAACCAAAAATTCCAATAGTAGGATATCGACAGTATCATGTTCAGATAAATACTTGGCTTGTGGAACATTCGAAGGTGGGTATATACTATCGGACATATCAGACCCAGATCGTGTGAAAACACTTGGCGAATATCATCTTACAAGCAACATAGATGGTATAACAAATCAAATTATAATCAATGAACGGGACAATGAACTAATAATATCCTCAAATGATAAGAGTTTACGACTAATTGATTTGAATAAACTACAAACCAACGGTTTAAGTATAATGCCATTCCCATTGAATTGTACAGCTGCCAATCCTCACAATTCAAACGAAATATTTATCACGGGAGATAGCATGTACTCTCATATACTAGACAAACGAGTCAAATATGAACCAGGGAACCAGTTGAAATTCGAAAGCCACAATGATTTTGGATTTGGATGCGATTGGTCGCCGAAAGATGAAAACCTCTTGTTAACTGGGAATCAAGATAGCTGTGTGAAATTGTGGGATAGAAGGAGTCCGAAATCCGCGCTTTATGCATGGAGTGGAACATTAGGATTTTGTGATAACAAATACGGAGGGCCAGTGAGAAATTGTAAATTTAGTTATACTGGAGATTATATATCATGGGCAGAGAGCTTGGATCACGTTGGAATTATACAAATGGATGATTTATTAAATACTAGAGAAGGAGGGATTCAATCGAGAGTTCAATCGATTGATTTTATTGGAAAGTGTGCTGGTTTGAATTTTGCACCTATAGAGCAAGGATACGGAGAGCAACTAATCATTGGTGTCATTGACTGTCCATTGGGTGGTATCTTAAGCTATAAATTACCAAGCAAGCATAAATCATTAGATTTTGATTTTTACTTCTAGGAAATGCTGGCCGTCTTTTAGCGTGTAGTTAAATAGATCCACAATGAAAGTGCATTTACCACATATCATCTGGGTTTTCACTTACTTGTAGTTGTCCCCCAACTTCCTTTACTAGCTCGTCTAAGTTATTAATTTTCCACGATTCCTTAGTTAAGGAAGCAACAACTCTCAATTTGTTTCGAGCCTTATTAATTCTTTTCTCATAATCCGCAACTTGCTCATCACCATTACAAATCGGTATATCCACAACTAAATCGTGCAATTGCTCCAAATGCGATGCAAGTGATTTGTTGTCATATCTGTTGATATTATCCTGCCAATATTCAACTAACCCTTGGATATAGCCAACTATGAGAAATCTTTGAAATCCTGTTTGATATCCATATTCTTTGCCTTCAATCAATTGCTCTTTAGTTGATTGAGCAACCCCATCTTCGTATCCCTGTTGATAATATTGTTGCTCTAAATTAAGAATCTCATCTGTATCGATATTGAGATCGTCCATCTCTCTCTCGTAGTTTAGTTTAGTAACAACGAGATGAATGGTCATGTCTTTTGCATTTTTTTTTCTTTCTGCTATTTTCAAATGATGTCAATTGAAATCTGGCTCAAGGAAGTTACCAAAGGTCGATGAATTCGAAAAATGGAGGAACAAAAGGAGAAATTGAAGAATACGACGAGGAGGTTGATGTCTTAGGAAATGATCGAAGTTATAAGCAAAGGCATAGAAATGATCTACGGTTGAATTATGACTCTGATTCTTCCTCCGCAAGTGACAAAGAAGAACAAGTTGCTGACCAAAACTCACACAATAGTAGACCTGTGGTGGAGACACCTCAGGATGAAGAAGACGACATGTTTGCTGAAGACAAGGAGACGACCGCGGGAAAGGGGAAGGAATCCAAAAAAATGGACGAAGAGGATGATATGTTTGCAAGTGATCACGAACATTGCACAAACAATTCTCAAACATTTCAGCCAAACAATGCAGTACGATTTGACACTAACATGAAAGATGAAGAAGAAGAGTCGTTTCATTCCAACGAACTATCAGAGGAAGATGAAGCAGAAGATCACAATGCCAATTACTATAATAATCCTGAGGAATTTGAACCTGGCCAATCGTCAAAGCCAAAGAAACGACCAAAGATCGAAGCATTTAATCTTGGAGAAGAAACGGAGGAAGGTCATTTTGATGCAGAAGGAAGCTTCATACGAAATGAAAGAAATCCATCGCATAGAATAACGGGTGATGATTTGTGGTTGAATGAATTTAAAAAATCAGACATAAAGAAAGCGCAGTTAGCACAGCGAGAAAGAGACTTAAGAGAGAGGGAAAGATTTCTATCCAAGGACACGAACACAGAACCAACGCATGCCATTCTTGTTGAATTGATTGAATTATTGGAACCAGCAGAAACACCATTGGAGGCACTTGCTAGACTTAACCCAAAGAAGGCAAAAAAGAAAAATACACAAACCACAACTCATAGAAAGGAAATAAGCAGGATTACTGCATTGTGTTCTGTTCTTATCAAGGATAAATATATAAGTGATACCTATGAATTGACCCGAGAAGAATTGATGAGAAGGTATAAACAGGAGGTAGGAGAAGACTACTCTCGTGGAACCAAGCGAACTCGTAAAGAGGCAGAACGGAAAGAGGACGAACATATTTTATATGAGAATGAATATGGTGACGCACAATGGGAATTCAGATGGCATGGTGATGATAATATCAATGGGCCATATTCCGAATATGAAATGAAATATTGGAAAGACACATACTTTGAAAACAGAGTCGATGTACGTAGACTTGGAGAGATCAAGTTTCACAATGTTTTGGATGTAGAATTTCATTAAGTAATTTTTATGTATTATGTTACTATTAGAAAATGTACATGTAAGTATTACCTTAATCCTCCATCAAATAGTCTAAAATTGGAAAATTAACTGAATCAGCAATACTCTCTACAGTTTTCCAATTAATATTACACTTCCACCTAATCTTAGCTCCTAAAATATCCGAAGATGTAGTTTTACTCAATAATCCCAATGAATATAAAGTTGCAATTTGATTATTCAAATCTGTGTTCTTTGTTAAAGTGAATTTGGATTTCTCGAGCTCCTTTTTTTCTTCATTTACGACGATTTCATCATCAATGTATAACAATTCTTCCTTATCCGATTGATTCAATAACGGTGCATAATTTCTATATATTACGGCTAGAATTGCCAAAATTCTTTCAAGATCAACGTAATTTGGAGATAACAAACGATTATCTATATCTGACTTAAGCATGTGGGCCTGTTGGATCTTTTTCGGACTCTTAAGGGCTCTCTTTTTATATTTAACAACCTTTATTTTGGAAAATTTCAGGAGATCATCTCTAGGCTGAGTATAAGATGCTAAATAAGATGCTAACAAGAAGAACTTAGAATGCAAAGGTAGATCAGCCACATTTCCATCATCAAGCTGCTCTTCTTCTTCTAATGTACTAAAATCTCGTATTGACGAATTTGTTATTATGTTGTCATCTGTGAATAATTCAACATTTACTTTATATATCTTAATGAAATCTTGAACAGTTAACCTACCCTCTTTAATCGGTTCGATAAATCTATCCCATAATCTCATACTTATCTCTTTAAGCAAGTTAATATCTGACCCAGTATATTCAAAAAATAAATCAACAATAACTTTGGCATATTTGGCCCAAAATTCAGATCCAGTGGGACTGTTGTCAATTTCTTGTATTCCAAAAGGTGCTAGTGGATTAGTTTGCAAAATGTTAACTACTTGTTGTTCATCGTAACTTTCAAAGTATACATGCGGAGTTGAAAGTGATGCCACTTCTTTAGGAACTTCACCAGAAATTATTATTACAACAGTTAAACTTTTTATTCTAGATTGCTCTCTGAATCTTAAAAAGGATCCAAATAAATCTCTCGTTGATTCCATACATTGGTCAAATCTATCAAGGACTAAGACATGATGAGAGTTATATCCATGCTCATCCATAAATTGTTCGAGTGCCGTCAAAAAAGTTGAAAAGTTTTCTCCAATGGATCCAAATGTCAAATAATCATTCTTGTTGAATGTTCCATGTTGTATTCCACTATCTTTTCTTATTTGACTGAAACATTTTTGAAGAAGAATTTTTTTGGAAACACACTCATCGCAGTTTATTCTTGAGTACTTTACGTTCAATGCATCAAGAAACTTACTCACCACATACGTTTTCCCCATTGCTTTGTAACCATGAACAATAACTGCATCAGACAGTAGTGATGGGTTTGGATTGATAAACGCATTCAAAAGATCAATTTCAATGCCACGCTCCTTAATTGCATGCTTCAACTCAACAAAATTGGAATCATTTACGTCCATGCTTCTTTGTATTGGTGATATTTGCCACCTTAAGAAACAACAGTAAAGATGATCCAAATCTTGTGTTTATGAATTGAGGATTTGTTTGGTTGATGAATAAATTTTGACGCAAAGTACACGACCTAACTATTTGGTGCATTTTTCAATTGCAAAATATTGCAAATAGATAGATGTCACTGAGTGGGATAAAAAGTGTTAAGATGGGGACAGCGATTGGAGAGAACTCGCACTAAGTGTGATTCTCAACCAATTATGGTGTTGGCAATAGTTCGTACTCAATAAGCAATATTCAGCTTAACCCTGAATATGCCTTGGTTAATCGTATTCTAACTTTCCGTGGCCTGACTTACAACTATTTGTTCTCTAAACTAAAATATTGATTGATAATTCCTATAAACAGAAATAGTAAATAATGGCAGGAATTGGGCACATTATATACAAGTTCTAATTACACATAATAATTTAAATACGGCAAATTGTAATTAATCATTTGTCGGATTTGGAAACGAAAGTAAAACTTTTCGGAAGTTCGATGACAAAGTAAATAATCTAAAGCTCCGTGATTCAGCACTAACGAGTAAAAACGATGGAATGTCGTTTTACGTCGCAGAGACATTAGTTCTACGAAATAAGGTCAGCTCTGTGACAATAGACAATGAATCTAGTTATCACTCATTTCTATTATACATTAATCTAATTAATAACTAAATAATTCATTAAACACATAATATTACATATTCTAGGAAACTTCTTCTATTAAACCTTTAAGTAATTGCAAATTGTAAAACTTTGAAATGTTCGCAAATACCTGAAATTTCTTTTCAAGATCCGAATGACCAACTGTCTCAACCCAACTACCTGAACATTTACAAAAATGGTCCATATTATTCTCTCTAATTTGATTACATTTAGAGCACTTCAAATCTTGGTTGAAAAACTTGGTAAACAATGCATTGAATTGGGCTATGATCTCTTCTTCCATGGTAATCTTATTATAGGATTTATGACATTGTTGACAGTTCCAAATGTTGATTTCTTCTTCGCGACATAGATCAATATCTCTTATAAAATTACAGTAGTCGCAAATAACATGAGGTAACTTCAATGAAGCGCTTGGATCATAAAATATTGCTTCTTTACTAAATTCCTTTATATCAAAGATTTGCAACAATTCCTTTCTTAACAACCGAACCTCGAGATTTCGTTTTTGGGATAATTCAAAAATACAACATAATGATTTAACTAATTCTAAAATTGGATTCTTAAAATGTAAATGGGAACCAGCCAATTTAGGAAATTCATATTCTTTCTGAAATTCGGGATTAATGATGGCTTCATTTTGACGGCGATATAATTTCTCAATTCGTTTTTGAAGTGGTTTTCTGAAGATTTCAATAACTCCATTTGTAATATCTTCATCTTCCATTTCGTTTGCCTCTAATTTCTTTTGACCTTTAAGAATATGGACAATTTGAGTAACTCTAGGGGTTCCGGATTGGGTACCTGTTAAAGTTTCAGTCTTGTGCTTTGTAAGGGCATCCAAGAAAATAACGATCCAATCTTCAAATTCTTCTTTGAAAATAATTGGCAAGAATTTCTTAATGTGCCAATGATTCTCAGGCTTCAAGTTTTGCGTTTCATCGCTTGTTATTTCAATACAACTTCTACCACCATAATTAAACTCATCCATCCATACCAAAAGATCCCAGTATTTAACTACTTTCAAATCCAAAAAGTTAAAAAGTGGTTTAGATCTAGCTGCTTTAAGAATATATTGCCCATACGCATAAGAATTCTCCACTGAAACTTTGCTAGTTTGAATTATCATCTTATTTCGGTTTGCAAATATAACATGGGCGTTCATTTTCTTAAACTCACCAATTAATTGTAAAAGTGATTTTGAAGTCAAATTATGCACATGATAATGCAAAGAATAATCATATAAAAATGAATCCTTTCTTTGAACCCAAGTGACCAAATTATTCATCATCGAATCAGCAATGACGTTGTTTCTTAAAGCATCATCCCACCAGTCTTTGACCGTCGATCTCAAAATATTCAATGCTGGTAATGAAAAAGCATCCATGGCAAATGTGGAAGCTCCGTTGTTTTTATCAGACCTAACAGCATCATCTGCCAAATCAGTACCTTCAGCTTCATTAATTAAAGAACTAGTAAGAATAGTGTTGATTGTCAATGTACCAATTTCAACTTCCAAACTAGCAGTTTCATAAATTTCCGGATTATTGATCGTGGGGAATTCCAAACTTTCGAAATCCATTATATTATCAGATTCAAACCCACCATGATCAGGTAATGAATTAGATGACCACCATAAAACAATATTACTTTCAGCTAATCTTCTAGCATATTCAATATCAATCAAGTAACCCGCATTTTCAATTTGTAAATTGCAGAGAGGAACACCACCATATTTGGCCAATGCAATTAAATTCTTAACCCAAGATGCCAACACAAAATAATGATTAATAATCCTCTTGGAAATTAAGGATTGCCAACCAATTGCTGGCAAAGAAAGCTCGCTTACATTCATTTTAATTGTGGGGAAATCGGCAGATGAAGACAATAAGTTAATTATCCTGGATGGGAATGGAGATTGAACCGCAAGCAAAGCCTTATTGCTTCTACTCTCATGAATTTTACCAATCGATTTATCGAGCTTTTTGAAAAGTTTAGCATTATCGTGGAAATAATCAGTTTCAAAGGTCATTTCACTAGAATAATCAATAATATTGCTAACCTTTCCTAATTTATCTTTCTTGGTTTCATATATCTCACGATATATTCTATCAATATTTGGAGGTAATTCTTGGGCATTTGCTGATGGTTTCAAAACAAAGATATGTGCAATATTTTCCCACGATTTGAATAAAGTAAAAAACTCGTAGCTATTAGTTACAATATGCAATAAGTAAACCACATCCATTTCAAACCTTCTCAAATAAGCGTCAGATTGTATCTTATCAAATTCTTTGGCACTAAATCCATTCTTCAAACCTTTCCCTAAAGCACCAACTCTGGTATCATCGAACTTGACCACATTACCTAAATCAATAATTGCTCTTTCAACTGGTCTAACTTGTGTTTCATAAAGGCCTAAAATATTCGGATCCTGCAACAAGCTATCCATATCTTCTAATTGATCTTGATACATAGATTGAGACATGGTTAATTTATATAGATTGGTCGCATCATGGCCATTTGGGAGAATTGCATTGGATTGCTCAATTTCGAATCCAGAAAGTGATATTTTCCTTCTAGAAAGTCCAGTTTTGAATGAGGCATATACCTTCTTGGGAATATTAAATTGAAAAGAATGTACCTTGTTACTCCCAATGGAAGCATACACTTTCAAAAGTCCAGGCTTGGCTGGATCTTCTTTATACTCTAAAATTTCCCAATTTGAGCCAGCGATATTTTCAGCTTGTTTCCGAATCATACCACCAACGGTTGATCTTTGAGAAGTACCACTATTTGCACCAAATAATTTTCGTCTTCTTTCTCGGTTAGCTTCCTGTTGTTTCCATTTCGCTTTTTGATATTGTAAAAAGCCTTGATAATCTTCGGTCATGGATGGACAAGGACCATTCAACATGGCTTGCATTCTCTCCTCTTCTTCACTGTCAGACGCAATGTTTGCTTTCCCTGCCCTTCTCTTTCTTGAAGTAACTTTTCCAACTCGATGTTTCATTACCCCTCCTTCAATGGCAATTTCACCAAAATCTTCGATATCCTGAACTTGCTTCTTCGTAGCTTCCGCTTTAGTAGCTTTTCCAAAAAAGGAAGCAATTGAAGTTTGTTGCTTTGAATCTTCACGAATAGCGATTTTTCGCAGCAACCAATCTGGGTGTTGAATTCTAGGAACTGGATTTTTGACATTTTGTAAGGCAGCTGGAATGGTGATAATCTTCTGAATAACAGATGCTAATCTTTCCCGGTAATAATCCCAATCAATGACATCACGAGGACTGAATTTGTTTAATGAAGGATCTTTCAACCATTTCTTTAAGAATAATTCCTTCTTCTCCAGGGAGAAAATAGAAACCGGAATTGCACGTTCGGTAACTGGGGAACCAACCGGCTTGGAACTGATAATATATTTAGTAGCCAAACCAGCATCTTTCACCATTTCTTCACCTAAGAATTCACCTAATCTTCTAGCCGTAGTAATTGAAGTAGATTTTTGATCTCCATATTCAGCCAAACTCTTAGACATACTTCTATTCTCACAAATTAATTCAATTAAATCTTCATCTTCCAACATACCACCTTTGGTATCTAAAACATCTAACCAATTATTGGCAACGGTAGCAACGGCCAGATAACAACCTTCTAGCGAATCACCTTCCAAGAATAACTTGAAAATGTCACTTTGGAAATTCTTGATTAATTGTAGCTCACCTCTACGTTTCAATTCAAACCCTTTCAATTCAGCCAAAGATCCGTCTTCATTAAACACAGCATATCTCTTCTTTAAACCTTTGCCTTCTTCTTTGGAAGTTGGTAAAATCATTGCTTTATAGGGTCCATCAACTTCAAAAAAGATCGAATTATCATCACGAGTCTTGTACTTAAACGTTTCCGGATCCACCAAATCTTGGTATTGATGGTTCGTGAATCTTTGATGAACTAAATAATTCAACATTGAACAAGGATATTCTAAAAAAATCTTCTTACCATTCTTGCATGTCAAATTGAAATTCTCTGGAAACGAGTTGGGTAAAATACACCAAATACCATCTGTATCCAATTCCAATGGTCTTCCAATTCTTTCTACCAAAGCTCTGGCCATTTGAATGATAGTAGCACCCGTCAAGCAGGTTACCCCTGCCATTTCCATTGAATACCATCTAGAACCCTTTCTCATAACATAACCGTAGAAGGAATTCAAGATAACCTTATGTGCAAGTTGTAATGAATCATAAAGAACAACCATTTTCTTAGCTTCATCTTTGGCAATCGTATCACTGGGATCAAGTTTTGAAATTTTACCTTTCCATGTTTTGGCTAACCCTTTGAATTCATATCTACGATCACGGAAGCTTCTGACTGTATCTACGTAGAATGGGTTTTCACGTTGACAAATAATAGCTTCCCTGGTCACAACTTTGGATTGTTTGACTCGATGATATACTTTTCTTGAATAATCACTAATTCTTTTCTTAATTAATGCTGCTTGTTCTGAATATGATAATTCATCAAATTTTCTTGGCGGAAGCCAATGCTTATTTGGATGGGGGAAAGTTTCATTTTGCAAAGTTCTTTTGATCATATTGTACTCATTCATTTCTGCTGGGAAATATTCACCTCTCCAAGACCAAGGTAATCTTCTGTCACAATTCTTACCAGGACGATTAAAATCACACGCAGCACAATCTTCTTCACTTTTCATCGAGTCTGGTTGTAACCGATTCGAAGTCATAATATTTGGATACATAGACGCCACATCCACGTGATAAATCAAAGGGGTTTCCTTCCTAACAGGGTTATTTTTCAAATCCAATAACTTATTCTTTATGCTATCATAAACTTCATCGAAATTTTCAACATCATCCATACTCTTCCCATTTTCAACTTCAATACAAAACTTGATCGAATTATGCAAATCTCTCAACAATTCATCAATCGCCAGCGCGTCTACTTTAAAGTCAGTAGAAATATCACTTCTAAAAACACCGGCTTCCAACGATTCAACATGTCCACCAACATAGGTTTCTGATTCTAATAGATGCCCATCATAGAATCGTTCTATAGGATCTGAATGCTTATTGGGTAACAATATCCCCCCTTCGTACGCTTGAACTGAAAGCAACATTTCACACAACGTCCCAGTACCCTTTCTCAAAACTTCATCGGGATTCAAAGGAATAATAGTACATAAGGAGAAAATGAACGGATGAACATATTTATAATACAAGTAGTAAGTTGCAACCGCATCTGAAACTGAATATTCAGATAGCAATTGTGGTTTTTCATATGCATAAGGTGTCATCAATTCAGGATCAAGTTCAGTGGGGTTATAACCCAACTTCGCGGTAGTGACTGCTTTCAAACCTTGAGAACCCTGAGGTAAATAAGAATCACGCTTGACCCAACGAAAACAATCCATATGAACACAATATTTTGACTTATATTCGCCTTCATTATCTTTTGCAAATCCAATTTCGTCAAACATATCCATATCATGATATCTTGTCCTTGTTTCTATAAAAGGCCAATCAAAAAAGTCACCGTTGAATGTTGCTATAACCGTAGGTTTCACATCCCGAATATGTTCATAGAATCTTTCAAGAACGTGTTTTTCATCAGGTTCATTAAAAATGGTAAATTGACCAGGATATTCGGGTTTAGGTGTATATTCAAAATCTTCAATATCTTCGGAAATAATCTCTCGATTGGTAATTAAATAGCCTTCGCCATCAATCATATAAGAAATCATCATAATTTGATCTATTTTTGCATCAGGGAATTTCAATGGTGCTTTAGTAGTTTCAATATCAAAGGCCAATACAACAGGATCAGCAAATGCAATTTTTTCTTTATCCTCCACAAGCTCAATTTTAGAATGTTTGGCATAGACATTGTACCATTTCCCGACTCTGATTTTGTTGTCAATGGCTACTCTGACGTGATAAGGAACATCATATTCTTTCATATCATCAATAAATTCTGAAGGATCTGTGTTGCGGTCCTCATCAGTTGTAGTGGAAGTTGAAGTATTGCTAAAATTCAAAATTTTGTAAATATCTCGTGAATCTCGTTTTATTTGATTATCCTTAATAATTGGAGATAATAGTCTTCTTGCTGCTAACAAATCGGATACATTATGGAAGCTTAATTTAATTAAATTCTTTTTCAACCCAACTAAATGGTTTGGTAATGCTAAATCATCTTTCGTAACTCTACTAAAATTTTTGACATTGCAAGGTTCTAAAAACCTTCTCAGCCATTCTTCCACTTCCAGTTCTCTGCCAGGTATCACTTCCACAAAAAAATATGGATCATATTGTAACGTTGCTTTAAAACTTCCTCCCTCTTCATCCAAAAAGTAGTAATCTACTCCTGAGTATCCAACAAGGTGGTTACTATCTTCTCCTTCATCTTTAGGAATAGTGGTTGCATGCATGTTGATCAACCAACCTCTACGAGGCTTGGTACCATCATTTTCGCCGTGATCAAAACGATCAAATCCCATAACAGAATCAATATCGTCTATTCTAGTTACTAATTCTCTTTTCTGATGAGCATCATTTAACATGGGGTTATTTGCTATGTATGGATCCACAACAGGCGTGGCTTCTCGTTGTGATTTGAATTTGGTTGTGATCTCATTTTTGACAAAACGAGCAGACGTTGATCCTTTGAAATTGGGTTTGGACGACATCTTTCTATTTGATGAGATCTTGCTCTTCCATACAATATAAGTTAATTTACTTTGTAATTATAGGATAGATATAGATATAGATTGGTGATGGTGGTGGTGGTAATAATAAATCAAATATTTACTTAGGTGATCGGTTTTCTGAAGAAGAATTAACTGTTTTGCAGCACGCGTTGTGTTGTAAAAAAAAAAAACTAAACTGAAAGTGAGTGAGAACTTAAAGTGGAAGATTAAATTTAAATTTGAAAAGTGAAATGAAAATGCAAAAGAAAAAACGCGTTAAATTTACACATGGAAGCGCAAAGCTTGTTTTTTTTGAATTGTAGTGATTCCTTTTTTTCTAAGTGTAATTGTCACGTGAAAAATCAACACGTCTAATTCTGAGGTGTCGCATAATTCGGCGACACAACCTCTTTTTACGTGATGTAAATTTCCTGGTACTGACTGAATTATAGCAGGATTGAGATTAGATAACTTCTTGTAAACAATAGATTAAATATGTGTATTAAATATAACAGATTTATCAGTAAATGTCCATGCCCACCAACCCTTACATTCCTGATTAACCTGGGAAACTACAGGTATTATACACGAGAGAACTCGACGATGGCGAGAAACTATATACAGGACAAGTGAAAATATTTTCACTAGCAATGTTCTCCCGGGTAGTTTCCGGGTTAGTGGTGCTCAAGGCGCGGAATTTCCAACAGGTACAGCGTAGTTGAACTTCAGTAGTATTCGTACTGTATACAGACAACAATTAATACTTTATTCTAAACACGCTATAATATACAATGCATACATAAAAAAGTCCATGCCCTCCACTCTTACATTCCAACAGAGATGAGGATTTCATCAACTTAAGTCTCATCCAGCCGAAGATGGATGAGTCGTGTCCTGCAAAAAACCACACGAGCTAAAGTTTACACTTACCCGGGTTCATATGCAAGATCACGTGATAATTTTATTTGTGCTAGTCAATTTAACTAAAGGGTGGTTTAGTGAGTATCTCTCCAACAGCGTGACTCTCACACAGAATATGTGATCGCCAATCATACAGGAGGCCTTTAACAGGTTCCTTAAACCATTAAATGAAAAGGGTACACTCCAATCCATACCAAGGAGACGTATATATTAGTGGGAAACAATATATTTCCTTTTACGCATAATAGGTAACGAGGGGCCAATCATAGTACCAAGCAACATTAACCAAGCGACATTGTTGATATTCCTGCCTTCTTCCATCCATCTGGAAACATCAGAGACATCGAAACAACAGCTATTCATTCTTCAATTAACAAAGAGAATACTGATGAAATTTAATTTACTTTGTGACAAACTAATGGTTTCAATTAAATTTTGAATTGCACGTTACCAATTGAATATGTGTATAATAAAGGAACCTATTTTTTAGTTTACTTGCTGCTCCATCCAAATCTCATTGGATCATTCGTAAAGAACACCGAATCCCAAACAGAAGGCTAGGGTCAGGTTCAACCATGCCCCGATCACCATCGCAGGAGTGTGACTCACGGTGGGCGGTTGGGGGTTGGGGGATGGTAATGATCTTGGTATGCCGGTAAGAATCAACGACAATGAAAAGATTTATGATTTACTGGAAGCTAATTGATTTAGCATTTATTCTCAGTTCTAGGCATTTGAGAGGGTGTAATATTTATATAACAGATTGTGAATTATAGTTGTTTGCAAAAATTTTATATTTAAAAATTATCACAATTAACATCACTAGCTTCAGGCTGTGGGGAATTCGGTAAAGCAACATTAGAAGGTTTATCTGTGGCGAAGGGGCAATATCTTTACATGTCGTATTGGATATAGAAATAGTTGAATTGTTGAAGGAATCATAGAAAGAATGAATTTCAGGTTGCCATAGAACATTTAAGTTGGTGCTATTTCTTAAATATGGTGGTGTTGGCATTTTTGGTACCGCCAAACAGCTAATTAATGGCTTAATTAGGAAGCATTACTGATATTTTTTTTGGGACACAAAATTAGATGAAGCGAGCGCTTCCAAACACCTCTTAGCGCCCAAAAATTAACAAATTGCAAAACATTTGGGAGTTTTTGTAAGTTACATTCTTTCATTATCATCCTTTATTTAACATCATAGATAAAAGATACGCTCCAATCTCATAATAATGCATTTCAAGAATTCCAAGTTGTTTCAATACGTTTCCGCTAAGTTTGAAGGGAAGCGGGAAAGATTTCATGGCAAGCGGGAAAGATTTCACGACAAGCGGGAAAAGTTATATCAGAAGAAGGAAGAAGTTCTTGGTAGATTCAAACTTAAGCGAATGGAATTGCATTCGTATATCGCCTTTCACGTCCACCATGTCCCTAAAGAAGCTCATTTTCCTATCAATACGGAGTCCAATGAGAATAGCGCTGATGAGTTGATTATCCAAGAAGTAGATGAAACCGATCCCGTTGAAGAAGTTGATACTACACATGAGAACAATGCTAATTCTGCTACCCTTGATGACAAGATTGTTGTTGCTACTTTTAATACCTGTTATGGTCCAATTAACCTAACCGCCGAATCTTTGGTTGTAATTAATTCTCAACCTGCTGAATTTTCTGCTTCAAGTACACTAGCCGCCGAAAAGAATTCTGACATTGCTTTATCAACTTCACCAGAACCAGCAGCTCCACCTAGTCCTTTTGAAGATGTATTCTCATTGGTTTCCGGTGTCGAATCTCCAAGCTCTCCAAATTGTCAATCGTTTTCACCACGTTTAGTTTTTCCAACTTTTTCACCACGTTTAGCTTCTCCAGAGAGAGTTTCATCAACATACAACAACAAAATAATCAAGCATGAAAAGTTGAAATGGTATGAATTGTTGCCCGTTGCTAAAACTTATGAATTTGGGTCAATGTTTCATTCATATAGAAAACTTTCAGTTGATGAAATTGTTGGAAAAGTTACCAGGATTGACATTGAAATCTTGAAAGACCCTGTGTTGATGAATTACTTTTGTGACGATAAGATATACGATATTCCCTTGGATTTGAAGATTAAATTTTGGCAATACTTGACCGATGTGGATGACTCTCCATGTGTAAACCCTACCCGCAGGGAAAGAAGGTGTCAATTGTATGGAAGATTGGTTGTGATGGCCGATCCTGATTGGAGAAGGCGAGTTAAAGCGATCCAGCAGATGCTTAAGGTTGAACAAGAGTACTTCAATTTAATGTCGGAATTGAAATCATTAAGTAATTCTATTAGATCATTTAGGGAGTGTGGTTCTTTAGACCTGTTTTTCCGTCTTTTATGGATGTACAGACACACTCATACGATAAAAAGATTAAAATCAGTACGTCGAGAAGACTATTTGGAATGGGTTAATGCAATGGAATGGAAAATCACACGAATATATCCCAAATTATCTGAATTTAGTGATCTCTTGGTCAAGTATCAAAATATTGTTGAGTGGCCAACTTTTATAATTCAATCCGAGTTTAATGATTTTATTTCGAATTTGTCGGATATTGAGAAATCCATTGATTTTGAACTCAGGCAGTGGGATCAAGAAGACCCATTGTTGGAATTGGTTTTATCGGTAAGGGTAACCTTCCAAGATAAACGAAACTCATTGTTGTTGGAACATTGTAAAACCATTGAACAATGCTCGTGGTGGGATCAATACCACAATGATGAGATTAATATCGAACAAATCTCATGGTAGAATATCGAAAGCTTACTTGAGTTCTTAAATGAGTTCTATACAGGAGATTCCTATTTTATTTAAACGACTTCGTCCCATGAGAAATCATCTATAGGACGCTAAAGTTAGTGGCATTGGGAAATCGTGATTGTGAAAATGTGGCAGATATTAGTGTATGGATTCCATCCTGCTGCTATGGTTGTTCAATTAAAGTTGTAATGGGTTCCTATTTGAGGTAATAGTTGAATCGATTTTGGTGCTGGTTAGTTATTTTTAATTTGATTAAGGTATTGTTGTTTGCACGCTATATGTTATATGTTATAAAAGATATGTTATAAAAGATAAAAAAGATAAAAAAAAGATAGATTATAATCAAAGTTACTGGCTTTCATTTGAAGGCAATTGCTGTTTCGTTCTAGTTTACTTATTTGTTAGCATTTATTAATTATTTTGATGTATTAAACCTGTAGTTATTTGTAGATTGGGCGCAGCACTTTCCTCTTGAAAATAATTCTGAGACAATGAGAGCTCCAAGAATATTGGAATTCCGAAATTCAAAGTACACCTTTACTATCATCAGTAATATAAACTTATAATGACAAACCAACATACCCTCGAAATTGACGCGTTTATGAAGTCCAATTGGGTCGCCAATCCGAAGTATTTAAGATGATACAGACTTGAAACCACTCAATTTAAAAGTTCAGACTAATTTCAAATACACTTCGAAAATGAATACCCAGTTTACCCTCGACCCAAGAGCTTTGGTAATCGAAATTGGTAGTTTTCTACTGATTTTAATCATGTCTTTGGCCCCTTCTAATCGTTGCATGAAATTACAAAAACTGAAGGATTGATAGGTTTAGAATCATTAGAACTGGACACCAGAGAATTCTGTCCACTGTTGCATTTAAGCCATTCAATTCAGCTGTTTATCATGATTTTCGGACATTATTGTTGGCATGTAGGGAACCTACCTATCATTTTCAATACTTCTTGATTTGGAACCCACTTACGAGTTGATTTGCAAGAAGTTTTCATGATCTATGTGAGTAGACACCGTACACAAGAACAATCACATAAACAATATGGCAACAAACTCTCTTAAACATGATTGTGAACATATCTAAAGTTTCCTCAGTATTAAGCTTGAGATCAACCAGTATGAATTTATGTAAAATATTCATCAGAACAACTACTCCCCTTTCTTGGTAAACACCTATCAAAAAGTAGTTCTGTTTCGGATTGGGATTTGTTACCTTCAATCGGTCAATATACATAGGTGGGAACACTCATCTTAAAAAAGCACAATTAATTCTCTTTTTATTCTTCATTCTTAAAGTAGGGAGAATTAGAAAATCCAAAGATCACAGCCCCATAAAATGATGAGTTGAACACTACTCAACATGATACTTCGTTGATGTAAATGCTTCTACTGCAGGTGTCAGTGGCGAATAAAGGGAAATATTATTATTGTTATATCATGGCGGGCTCTGTTTTTGGATAATTCTATATTCTTCACCTTCTAGGTTCACTTTCCCTAATTACAAATTATACCTTTATATCATGCAGCTAATTATATTACAAGTGGATTGATGGGCTGCTTCGCGCGTTCGGTCCATGTATCAAAGCAGCGACTTCCTCTGTGACCTTAAAAATGAATATTCTCTGATCAGTTCCTCCGTCCACAACCAATTGGAGATGACTTTCTATAATAATAGTGTCCTCAGAGTTGTTCTTTAAATGCTCGTAAGTAGTCTTGCATATTCCCCAAGAATTAATTTTACAGCCATGAGGCTGTGCAGTTAATCCTTAATTATACAAACATTCAAAGTTGTTTGAATAGTTTCAGCTTTGAAGGAAGGAGCATAAAATGAAATGTTGGACTTGGTCCGCATCAGAGTCATCAATTGAGTCATTACAGCAAGTGAAATCCTTTGCTCATAGTAAGTAAAGGTCGCTTGTCCTGTTGCAAAAAAATCCAAATTCCCCAAATAGGCAGTCTGTTCTGTCACTCTACACGACCAGAAGAAAAAAGATCCAAAGTCTAAATTTTATCAACTTTCAATTTAGAAGAACATTTGTTAGAAGGAAGAGGAGAGAGACAGAATTATAGAAAGACGTAGAATAGAGAGAGAGATTTGTTTACAACACACACACACACTACTTACACATACACATCATCCATTGACAATCTTATATACACATAGCTACAACTAATAGCCCATTCCACTTTCAATCCCCTTTGTTTCCTTTTTGGTTTTTTTACTAGTATCTATAGATTTTTTTTTTGCCTTGCTACAGCACAGTTTACAACATGGGGTATGAGAATCAAGAATCATCAGCATCAACCCCTGCCAACCCACCAATCAATACACGAGGTTCCGAATCATCAGATAAATCAATTCAATCACCCGATATGGATAATATTGTTGCTGTTGTTGAAGAACCTACTTCGCAAAAACACAACAACAATCCCTTTAATTTGAAACCAACTGACACCACCGCCACTCCTCCTGTCGACAACATTCGAGATCAATGGACAAGAATTACCAATTCCCAACTTATTAAATATCCATTCAAAACCTTGAATAGGATTCTTAATGATTTGATATGGGCAATTCCAATGAAGATGAAGCATAACATTAGCATATTAAATTCAAAACCAATCGACTATTCTGATATTTTAAGTAGAATGATGACAAGTTCAACCACAAAATTTACTACAGCAATTCTTAATAATAACTTAGATTTTTGTCCATCATTAGAAACAATTACTTTAGAAGATAAACAACAAACATTGTACATCATTCGTGGGGTATTATTAGATGGCGACAAGAAGATTTATCATTTTAGAATTTCAGTATTAGAAACAAATTCCAACCCATTCCTTACAACTTTAATAGATAAACATCAATATCATATCATTCCAAAAGAAGTGATTTCTAAGAGTGATTTGGAAGTTTTAAGAGTAGATTACCAAGATCAAGAGAAGAGAATTGATGATGCATTTTATAAAAGCTTAAATTCTCCGAATAATCAGATATTAAGGGTTACAATATATCAATCAGAATTCACTAAAGAAGATTTGAAGCCCTTGACGTCCCAAAAGTTAATTACTGAAAGATATTTAAAAGGAATCGAAAGACACAATTCCTTATCTCCCGATACAATCCCAAATTCAGTTCATTGTTTAAAGATTCTTATCAAAGTTTTAAAAGGACCAGTGTTATTGAAACCAGAAGATGCTATTAAAACAATCAGCTTAAGAAATACAGTGTTGGAGACCCAGATTGATGTGAAGTTGTTGTATGAGAAATTGTCGTTTACATTGGACGAGCAAAATGAGGATGCTATTCCCCCAAACTTGACATTATTGCCTCATTTAAAAGAAGAGTATATAAGGAAGATACTCGAATTAATCCATGGAGGTCGTATCATTGGTAAAAATTTCCCTACTAACGAATTTGCTACACTTTATTCAATGTCAAACAATATGTCTTTGGTGTTTCAAACAATCGTCGAATATGATAAACACGTAAATATGAATAACTTCAACAACAGCTCCACGGATAAATTTACATCGTTGATAAACCTTAGCGCGTTTTCTTACTTTCAGGATGAATTAATTATCAAATGTTTTGAAAATACTATTAACTCCGATCCAACGAACAAGTTGTATTATATTGATGCGTTAAAAGACGTTAAACAGATTAAAAGTAGCATTTCCCCAAGTAAGAAGTTAGATGCATATATTCGACATCTAGAAAGTAAAGGTGAACTAGTTGGCTTTTATGATTACATTGATGCTATGAAAGCCATTGGGCTCACAGCTGAGAATAGCGAAGAAATAAATACTATTGATGACGAAGTGGTGATTGCCATGTACAGAACTCTGTACAGAAATGACCCAAAGAATTACCAATATTACAATAATCTTTTTAGAGTGATTGCCAAAGCAAGAGATTCATCTAATTTACTTCAATTCTTACAAATGGAAGTTATTCCTATGGGGATGGCAATTGATGAGTTAGGTATTGAAGAGATTACCGAGGACGAAGTTGTCATAACTGCATATGAATTCAAGCTAGACGACGTTTTACAACAGAATAACCTTAATCCTAATACCAATGATATTATACTCTTGCACAAATCATTATTGTCAGTTGCCGTTAATAGAAAAAGCTATCTATTATTGGATTATATTGAAACGAAACTACCCGATTTTGGTAAACTACCTGAAATGGAAAAAATTACTCCATCCTCTGCTTATGCATTTTTTAAAATGACACCAAAGACATCCGATTTTGATGCAATTACCTTCTTTCAGAATGAAATTAATGACCCAAACCAACAAACTGATATTAGATTGTTAAGATATTGCTTAAAATTGATTGCAGAATCGAGAAAATCGGATATTATATCTAGCTTCTTGAAAACTGGGAAAATCGATTCATCATTATTACCTGCTGAAAATTGGCCCACTGGCTTGGATAATATTGGTAATACATGTTACTTGAATTCGTTGTTGCAATACTATTTCTGTATAAAACCATTAAGAGAGCTAATCTTGAATTATAATGAAAAGGATTATGATTTAACCCAATTTGAAACAAGAAAAATAGGGGGTCGTAAAATTGTCGAACTGGAAATCAAACGTGCAACTCAGTTTGTTTATCATTTGAAATATTTGTTCAACGAAATGATTTATACCAATAAGAGATGTGTTCAACCTAGCAAAGAATTGGCATATTTATCTTTCCTTCCTCTGTCACAACCAGTGAATTTCCAAATAGATCAGAACCAACCGGAACCGGAGGTACTGTACGTTGGGATAGATACTGATGCCAATATGGAAAGTGACGAAGAACCCATGATTATCGAAGAAGTTTCTTCCTCAACGAACGATGTAAAGGATGTCGAAGAATCAATTGAAGAGGATATAGAAACCCCGCAATCATCTTCGGACGAAATGCAAGTAGAAGAACAAGAATCTAATGAGCAACAACAACCTAAATTATTACCAATTCTGAATGACCAAATGGAAAGTACAATCGAAGTTGGAAGACAACAGGATGTGACTGAATGTATTGAGAATGTCACTTTTCAAATTGAAACTAGCTTACCTCCAGAGAAATTAGAAAAAGATGGTGAACAAGACGATTTAATAAAGAAGTTATTCTATGGAAAGACTAAACAGATTATCAGTCCATTGGACAAGCCCAATGGGGATCTGCGTATCTCATTAGAATTGTTTTTCAGCTTGATTATAAACGTGAGTGATCATCCAAAAAGCATTTATGATGCTTTAGATTATTATTTCAATGAAGATGTTGTCAAGTTGGATGAAGGTTTATTCAAAAGAAGTATTACCATCAGCGAATTACCAGATATTTTACAGTTCCATGTACAGAGAGTCTTATTTGATAGAGAGAAGTTGATGGCATATAAATCGATAGAGCCAATTCCATTCAGTGAAAAGATTTATCTTGACAGATATTTGGATACAGAAGACCCAGAAATATTATCTAAGCGTGAGGAAGTTTTCAAATGGAAGCGTGAAATAAGTGATTTAATGTGCGCCAAGAAAAGGATTCTTGATGTGGATGACGAAACTGGATTGTCAATTATACACACCCTTCAAACTACCAAGAAGTATCTTGAAGTCAAGATAATCCAGGATGAAAAGTTATCAATTGAATTGAGCACCATACAAGTATTGCAGCAAGAAATTGATAATTTGAAAGGGCAATTGTTGGACATTGATACTAGATTAACAAACCTTAATAAGAAAGTTTCTTCACAATTTGAGAATTACAAATCAATTGGATACTCCATCTTTGCCATTTTTATACATCGTGGGGAAGCAAGTTATGGGCATTACTGGGTTTATATTAAGGATCCTCATAACAATAACGTTTTCAGAAAGTATAACGATGAAACCGTTACTGAAGTTCCTGCTAGTGAGGTATTTAATTTTGTTGAAGGCAATACCGCAACACCGTATTACATCGTGTATGTTAAAGATAATCTTGAACATGACTATATAGAGCCCTTGAAACGAGAAATTTCTACATAATTATCAACTAAAGAATACCAGCATTTATAGAGAAATAAAAATACATCGTTTATTACAATATTACAATGACAAAATATGAATACAGCATCTATATAAACCACCCAAAAAGCTTACTCTAATTTTCTCTTCTTATTTTCATTTTCTTCATTCCTCTTGGTGAATAGAGCAGGTAATCCCACTCCACCACTTTTAATAGATTTATCCAATTCACTGACACTTGGTAATTGATCTGGTACACTTCTTGGAGGAGTGCCATGTCTTGGAATACCGTTTGCAGGGACTGGCACATGTTGAGGTCTGGTAGGATTCGATTTTTGATCATACATGGAAGTAAAAGAATTACGTTGGTAAAAATACGTTGATCCGCTTGTAATTTTCTCAGTAAGAGGATCAGGTAATGAATTCGTCCTAGATCCACCGAGGGGAGTAGCAGAATAAGGAGCAGAAGTATCATTAAGTGTTTGTGGTAACATTCTTTTCAGTTCAATTGAAGATCTTGAACTGGATGAACTGGAGCCACCATATTGTGAAGATTGCTGAGGTTGAAGTGAAACTGGAGACGAAGTTTTTGGTTGCTGATTTTGCTTGATTCCAGTGATTGATAATGGGCTATATGACTTTGATTCTGTTCGAATTCTTCCATTTATGCTCGATGTCTCGTCTATTAATGCCCTTGAATTGTGTCTTGATATCGGGACTGGTTGTAATGGATCATAAACAGATAAAGCCCTTTTATTTGGATCATTTTCTTCTGCTGCCCTGGCAGAACGCTCACTATCATATATGGTATAATGAGGATTCAAAGGATATGGTTGCGGAACAATTTGTACGCTTGCATTTGAAGGGTTACGTGATGTTGGGGTAAACGGATGCACTGGTACTGACTCAGATGGTGCTTGATGTTGTGCAGTGAAAGGTTGGTTAATTCTTAGTGACATCGCTTTCTTTAGGTGTTGAATTTCTAGCATTAGTTTGGATTTTCCAAGCTTTGACATTGGAGATGGTGCATCTTCTGTTTTTAACGCAGATACTGGAGTTTTATTCTCGCCTTTTCTTTCAGGAACTGAGGAAGAAGAAATCACTGAAATGTTATCTCTATCATCAGATCTCATCCAATTCTCAATCATATCCAAAAGCGCTACTGAATCACTTGTTTGGCATTTCAAATTATGATACAACATGTCACATTGTCTATTCATTATACTCAAATCATTCCTTAACAGATTAATTTGACTACTCATTTCCATTAATTTGAAATTAACTCCATTTTCGAATGATGTCTGTGGATGGGGTGGTCTCGTGTTATAATCAATATGCCCAGGTGGTGGTGGCGGTGGAGGTTGTTGTGCGGTGTGTGTTCCAGGAGTTGAAGGTGAATTGGGGAGTGTGTGAGGGGGGACATTTGCATACGACGTCACTATGTGTTGCAAAGGAGGTTGAAATTTTTGTTTCTCGCGCATCACATTTTCTTCAGGATGTGGTTGGTACATTGAATGAGGTGGAAGTTGCGGCTGCTGTGGTCCATGCGGATGAGGATGATTAAAATTTGGCGGAGGTGGGGGTGGTTGTTGTTGTTGCTGCTGTTGCATGTAATCCATAGGATGTGAAGTAGGTGGTAACGATTTAATGCTAACAACCTCCCTCTGTGAATTGATATTCTTTGAACTTCGTCTTTTAATTGACTTCAACGATTCAACGTCACCTTTACGAAATTGATTCGTGGAATGCCTGAACTCCCATTTGTTTGGTTGTTGATTATTTATTTGCTCATCTTGGTTTTGAAACGTCTCATTGACTTTATGGAATCCGTACATATTCAATTGTCGTATAAACGACGCGATATTTGTATGTTTAAAGTATTGCGCAAGTGCTTTGGAAAATTCTTCCCCTGGCATGACATAGAATGAATCCAACGTTGGTGACCACCATATCAAATGGGATATGCTATCATCGTGTAGCATGTCGTATAATTTATGTATAAACACAATCTGCGTCTTTCCTGCATTATTAGACGAGTTATTATTATTATTATTATTCAGATCCCCAAATGGAGTTTCATCATCAAAAGCAGTAGATGATTTTTCATAAGGTGACGAATATACTGGTTCATATCCTCTATGAGAATTATATCCAGGACCATCATTTATGAAATGTGCTTGTTGTGGGGCACTATCGTATAATGAAGGTGAAGGTGGAGATTGAGGCGCATAATTTTGATAAGCTTGATGAGGTGGTGGAGATAAAGGAGGTTGTGGTTGATAAGCATATCGTTGTTGAGTTACAGGCGGATACATATTAGGATTAACATAAGTAGTTTGAGGTGGTTCTCTTTGAATTCTATTTGCCTTTCTACAACAACAACAACATAAAGCATCAAGACATTTAGCACCCATAAATATACATTGGAAAAGGGTAGTTAAAATCCAGATAACAACTAAGGATCCCAAGACAATCCCAACTATAGCAATGATTTTACATGTCTTGTTGTCCATACAAGTATCCCAACTCCTAAAGGATTGTGCAGTAGTTTTAGCAGACTGAAATACGTCTCTCTTAAATTCGCTATTTAGATACATTATTATACTAAGTGTCTATTTTTCTATTTCTATTACTGTAGGTAGTTAGTGAAGATGATTGATAATTATGAGTGAATGGAAAATGAATTAAAATTCAATTGGTATAAATTTAATTTAATTTACGNNAAAATAAAATAAAATAAATTAAATTAAATTGTGTTGAAAGGGCGATTAGGAAATGTACGACATTTTATTTCAATTCTTTTATGAAACAAAAAAAATTATACGTCACCTTTTTTTTTTCTTTTTTATTTTTGGTCTAAAATTAGAAATCAAATAAAATTTAACTCACTTTCGTAAAAATTTGAATGATTTATATGGAGGCGACCCCCACCCAAGGTGACAGAAATTATGTGGGTAAAGCAAGAGATGACCCAGGGAGTTTTCCAAACCTCAAAGCCTTGGCCTAAACGAAAGGCCCCTTCTTTGAAAAATTTTACGTATCGTAAAATCATTATTCTCATCTTTCACAAAACATTGGCGAAATATTGGAAATTTTGGATCTAAACAACTGATGCCCATTATTCTCTTTTATTGTTCCCAAAGATCAAACTGTTTGTAAGAATAGTGCATCTCACATTCTCAGTTGATGAATAGGTTTGTGATATTTGTATGATGTAATCATTTTTTTTTGATTGACATTACGCGTAGCCCCAGGTTTAGATTTTGCAGTCACTAAATTATTAAATCACGCGTTTATTTTAAAAAATATTTAAATATTTGATATCATTTTGTAACATGGCCACACAATACACTTGGGAATTGTTTGATTTGATTCCACAATTGTCAGTCGTATCATGTTGCCAAAATACTATTATTATTCAGCATCAAGTGTGAACAAGGAGCAGTGGCAAAACAGTATTAATAAAACAGGGCCATCCTAAAAGCATGATGTTGAATTTTCGTTTTCAAATTGTTTACTATGCAGAGAATTTGCAATATACACAACGAAGCGAATCCTAGATCTTTAGAGCTGATCATTGAAATCAAGAGTTACCCTTGTACGTAAAATTAATAACCTGGTATATAATTAGTTAACATTTTTTTTTACCACCTAGAGGTGGGGCGAAGGGTTACCAAAGAACTTAATTATTTCTATGATGTTCGAGACCAAGTAGCCGTTTCCAGCATCAATATTTACTCTTGTCTCCAATCACTAGTTTTAACTAGATGATACTATGTCAACCTAGTTTGACGAAAGAAACTGTTAATTTAAAAGGTTTAAAGAGGATATATCAAATTCAGTATTTAAAGCAGTGCAAATTTTGCACCCAATCCTGTGATTATCTTTCGTGTAACGCACTGTTCAGGAACCCTAAGACCAATTTACCCCGTTACAAATGGTAAACGTTTGTAGATTGCTTTATCAAACCAGAGCCAAGAAAGCCAGACGTAAATGACATTAGAACACAATTAAGGCTCGTAAATTTAAATTGGTTGGATTGGATTCTAAAATATGTGAATACAGTTAATTTGACATGAATTTGAAGAAAACGATTTACTATCTAATTACATATTGCTACACATGCATATATAATAAAGTCGAATTATCAACACACATTGAACAGGCAGATATATATCCGTAGCCCAGGATGACGTGTGTGCTAGGATCCTGGATCCAGTTAAGGCCACCGCGGGGGAACGATTAATGTAGGGCCATTTTTCAACAGAAAATCTGATTACTGCTCTTGATTCAATCGTCTCTGCTACTGAGAGCATTTTGTTCTCCAATAAATGTGATGGTGATGTAGCTTCGAATGCACTTTGCGAAATATAGTGTTCACTATCACTCGCTCTAATGGTGAACAAACTGCAAACAGGCGGTTGCCAAAGACAATTCTCTACACAATTGAGAGGTTTGGTTGACACCTAGCATCTCCAGTCTGAACCTGTAAAATCTGACAATTCATTTTTTACACCAAAAATGGCCTGCGGGCCCACGAAAGAGGCCTGCGGGTATCTTTTTTTGAAGCGACTTAATTATCAATATTCTATACAAACAACTTTAGGATTCCATTAAATAATTGTGTACCATTTCAGTATTAAAGTTTCTTTGGACATAAAGGTGATATCGTTAACAAATTATGGGAGATATATTGTCAAACCAATAGATATCTACGAATTATACTGCGAACAAACTGCAAAACAACACATGTGTCCGATGAACCTGCAAAACCTGACGATAACCAAGGGCCTGCGGGTGTCCAACCTCTGCCACTAATAAGGGCCGGAGGCAAAATACTGTCTTTGTACTTACTTAATTCTCAATATTCTATACAACCCTCTTTAGACTTACATGACAGCATTGTATCAATTTACAGGATTACATTTTATTTGGGCATTGAAGTGGTGTAATTAAGAAATTATGAGGGGTATATTACCACATTTGTTTTTCCAATTTGCAAACCATAGGAAAAAGGGACAGGTGTCGAACCTAAAAGAGCCTCCGGCTAAATACCCATTACTTAATTACCAATATTCTATACAAACCTCTAGATGCTCAGATAAAACAACTATATGATATCTCAGGATTACAGTTTATTTAGACATCAAGTTGGTATTGTTAACAAATTATTGGAGTTAATATCAAAATTCAGATTTCCAAAGAACAAAGGGGAAAAACTGTTCAGCAACATTTTTCAAATTTCCAAAATACCAAAAAGAATTCCAACACTTCCGACTTATTTTCAGTATTTTCAAATCCCACATGCACTGAGACCAGGATAGATTTTCTTATACTTCAGCAAGCTTATTTGTTAGAGCAGTTAAGTGCTAATATTCACAAACTTTTACGTGATATTTTGGATATCTACTGTTGTCGCATTAGCGGCTACAGAAATGCTTCAAAAAAGAGTTTAAACTTACATGCTGCAATTCAGCAAAACAGCTTAATAGAACTAGTTTGGAAAGCTACTTGTTATTTACATTTCTGGAGAGTTCTGTTGAGATTTCTGTCTGATTGACATTTCTTGAAGGTTATTTTGAAATTGCCGCAAAAATGATTACCAGCCATTGAATTTACCTCTGCGCAATATCTTTACTTAATTTTTAATGATTAAAACTAATCAACAATATAGGTACTCTGTTATAGATGTCAGTGGACCAATTTGTTAAGATACTACCATGTAATTGTTAACAAAGTTGGTGCTGTTTGTTGCTAAATTTGGCTTTTGGAATTAAAACATTCGTTGCACTAGTGATATCGTAGTCGTCGTTCTACCTTTGTAAGGATATCCATAATACATCCATTAATTTCTTGATATTTTCTTCGTCTTAGGTTCTTGTTCTCTATTAGATTATTCAATGTTTGGGGCCCCATTCGACCTTTGAGTTTGGACACGTAAATGATGTGTTTGATGTGTTAGAGTAGTCACAATTTTAACACATTTGCACCAAAAGACCTCTAATGGTATACATTAGGCTTATTCAGGGAGATCCACCCAAAGAATTAAACGGAGTTAGAACAATTACACCCTGATAATGATC
>NDXA01000106.1:0-44878 GCA_002105455.1 Hemisphaericaspora xylofermentans | reverse complement strand
TTTGATTTGATTGATACATAGGAAAATTTCTTTTTGACCTTTGTTCCCCCAATATTTTGTACGTGACGATTATCATATGACTAGTACACGTATGTAGGAAGCTTCACTAGCTCAGTTGGCAGAGCGTCAGTCTCATAGTTAAGCAATTAATTGTGCAATCTGAAGGTCGACAGTTCGAGCCTGCCGTGGAGCATTCTATTTTTTAACTTCTTCGGTAATCTATTCTGAAAGTATATTAATGATATATTGATCCAGTAGCGTTTTTGAAAGTTTTCTGAAAGGTATTCAGTTCTTTCTATTAGCTGTTGAAGGATTTTTTACATTAGCTAAGATATTTAAGATTTTTGTAAAAGTTGGTAATTTTCTGGGCTAAACTTTGAAATTGGTGATAAAAATGTTGGTCTTTTTTGCAACAACTTTTTAAATGTCAGAACTAAAAACCTATTCCAGCTCAACCAAAACAATTTTGGAAAAAGCAAAACTGGATAAACAGATACAACAATTGAACTATCATGAATTCTACAGACCAACTTTAGGTAAGAGTTTACTAAATAAAATGCCCAGAAAACCAACAAAATTTCAAAATGATGTAGTAAAGAAAAACGGATATTTAGTGAGGAGTTAAGTAAACCCTGCCTTGTAAGCTTGAGCTCTATTGGCTCCTGATAGCCAGTTTCTTGCCACCACTCAGAGGAAGAGAGTACCAATTAGCTTGAATATATTTCCATTGTGACGGTTGAAAAAAATAATGTACCAAATGGTGATTAGTCCCTTCGAAAATAAAATGAGACGGAGTTAAGATCACCTTGATATTTCGAACAGGCCTTTCTAAGGAGATTGGGTAAATCATTATCCTAATTAAGTAGAATCCATGCAAGAAAACACCCGAAATTGAAATTGCGGATATCGGGGCACTCGTTTTTTGGTTCTGTCACGAGATGTAGAATTAAATCAGATGGCATGGCAACCTCGGATCAGTCACAGAGATAATAGCATATGATGCTAGTTCCTAATAGAAGGTGCAAATTACAAAGCGCCATATTTTATTCTTTGTTAAGAACAATAGATTGATTTAGCCAACGATCATATCCGTTTAATAAAAGAATTTAATGAATTCCCACAACATAAGGAAATAAGAAGTACAAAAACCAAACAAAATGTAAACAGATTTGAAAAAGATCAGATGTTGAGCATCCCACATGGGAGGTCAAACTAAAACTAAATAAATTCACTTTTTTTAATACGCATAATCGAGTCTCATGATGAACATTGAACCTTAACTAATGCTTCATACACCCACTCTAATGGTTAATTATTGATTAATGGAATAAAATGAAGTGGGTATAAAGTTCCTTATCTGCGAGATATACAACGGAAATTACCTTTTGATTTAATTTCATTGGATTAAGATAAAGTTCTTTATTTTTTTTAATAAATTGAATTTTTTTTTTCAACTGATAAGTTATGTTACGCTAATAATATTAGCCTCACTGCCTAGCACAAACAAGAAAAATGGGGTAGATAAAGCTTTTTACGGTTACACCCACCACCACCCAAGAAAATTTCATATTCCCGTTTGCTGATTTCAGTTTCAATTTTAAATTTAATCCCATGGTCAATTTCGCTACATTTTGAAAATTTTTGAATATAACCGTTTCCTTTCTTTCCCATCCTTCCCAATTTCTTTCTTTCATTGACTATATCTACTGTTGTTGTGTATCACAATTATTTTTATAACTTATATCCCAATTAGAATCAAAAGACACATTTATTCCGATACCCACAACAAGCTAGACATTGATAGAATAGTATACGATGCCATCCCCATCTTATTTACCACGGAAAGAATTTGAACAAACAAATGTCTACAGTTACGATGAAACTCCAGAAAATAAATCTTGGGCTTGTACTTTACCTGTTGCTAAGGGATTGTACAATCCAGAATTAGAAAAAGATGCGTGTGGTGTAGGTTTCACCTGTCATTTGAAAGGTATTCCATCTCATAAGATTGTTTCTGATGCTAGATACTTATTATGTAATATGACCCACAGAGGAGGTGAATTAAATCCCAACGATGGTGATGGAGCTGGTCTTTTAACATCAATTCCTCATAATTTCTTTGTTAGAGAATTCAAATATTATTGTGATGTCGATTTACCTCCAAAAGGACAATATGGTACCGGTAATTTATTCTTTAAGAAAGATGAAAATGTGTTTAAAAAATCAAAAAAGACTTTTGAAAATATCGCTGAATCGTTAGGATTGAAAGTATTGGCTTGGAGAGAAGTTCCTCATGATTCTACTATTTTGGGTCCGGCTTCATTATCTCGTGAACCTTTCATTTTACAACCACTCGTCGTTTTGAATGAATTAATTGGTAAGAATATCTCTGCTGAAGAATTCTCAAAGGATTATCAAGTGGAATTTGAAAAAAAATTATTTATTCTTAGAAAACAATCAACTCACACCATTGGTTTACATAACTGGTTTTATATTTGTTCTTTGTCCAACAAAACAGTCGTTTATAAGGGTCAATTGCATCCAAACCAAGTCTACAATTACTACCACGACTTAAACAATGTTGAATTTGAAGCTCATTTTGCATTAGTTCATTCAAGATTTTCAACTAACACTTTTCCATCTTGGGATAGAGCCCAACCATTGAGATTAGCTGCTCATAATGGTGAAATCAACACACTTAGAGGAAACAAGAATTGGATGAGAGCCAAAGAAGGTATTATTAAATCTAAATTATTTGGAGATGAAATTGACAAGTTATTTCCAATTATCGAAGAAGGTGGATCAGATTCTGCTGCTTTTGATAATGTATTAGAATTATTAGTTATGAATCGTGTTGTTAGTTTACCAGAAGCTGTTATGATGATGATTCCAGAAGCTTGGCAAAATGATACCAATATTGACCCGAAGAAACAAGCTTTTTATGAGTGGGCAGCGTGTTTGATGGAACCTTGGGACGGTCCTGCACTTTTCACCTTTGCTGATGATAGATATTGTGGTGCTAACTTGGACAGAAATGGTTTAAGACCATGTAGATATTACGTTACCGATGATGATCACATAATTGTTGCTTCTGAAGTTGGTGTTGTCGACATCGAACCAGAAAAGGTCTTAATTAAAGGTAGATTACAACCAGGTAGAATGTTGTTAGTTGATACCCACCAAGGTAGAATTGTTGATGATCGAGAATTAAAGTCAAATGTTGCTTCCAGATTTGACTTTAAATCCTGGATTTTAGCCAACATGATCAGTTTGCATGATTTAGTTGAAAAATTGCAATCAAGGAACATTGTTATTACTCCAGAATCAATTGACTTTTCGTTAAATATCTCCAGTGACCCAAGACTAGTTGCATCCGGGTATTCTCATGAGCAACTTTCATTTGTTTTAGCTCCAATGGCTGAAGGTGGTAATGAAGCCTTAGGTTCAATGGGTAATGATAACGCATTAGCATGTATTTCTGAACAACCTAAATTATTGTACGAATACTTCAGACAATTATTTGCTCAAGTCACAAATCCACCAATTGATCCAATCCGTGAAAAGATTGTCATGTCCTTAGAGTGTTATGTTGGTCCTCAAGGTAACTTGTTAGAAATCAAACCAGATCAGTGTAACAGATTAATTTTGAAATCACCAATCTTAGACAATGCCGAATTATTAGCAATCAAGCACATTGAAAAGGTTTATCCTAAATGGTCAGTTGCCAACATTGACATTACTTTTGAAAAATCTGAAGGTATTCAAGGATACATTAACACTATTGATAGAATTTGCCAAGCAGCTTCCAAGGCTATTGCCGATGACCATCAAATCATTGTTTTGTCAGATCGTAAAACCAACGCCGATAGATTGCCAATTTCTGCTTTGATTGCAATTGGTGCAGTTCATCATCATTTAGTCAGACAAAAGCAAAGATCTAAGGTTGCTTTGATTATTGAAACTCAAGAAGCTAAAGAAGTCCATCATTTCTGTTGTTTGGTAGGTTATGGTGCCGATGGTATTAATCCATATTTAGCAATGGAAACATTACTTAGAATGAATCAGCAAGGATTATTGAAAACTCAATTACCGGAACCAAAGATCATAAAGAATTATAAAGATTCGATTGATGCTGGTATTTTGAAAGTTATGTCCAAGATGGGTATTTCTACGTTAGCTTCTTATAAGGGTGCACAAATTTTTGAAGCTTTAGGTATTGATAATTCAGTTGTAGATCGTTGTTTTTCTGGTACTGCTTCTAGAATTAAGGGTATTACATTTGAATATATAGCTCAAGATGCTTTCACATTACATGAACAAGGATATCCTAGTAGAGAGACAATAAAGCCTATTGGTTTACCAGAAACAGGTGAATACCATTGGCGTGATGGTGGTGATGCACATATTAATGACCCAACAGTTATTGCCTCATTACAAGATGCAGTTAGAAACAAGAATGAAAAATCTTATGACATTTATGCCAAAAAGGAAAATGAAGCAGTTAGAAATTGTACTTTACGTGGTTTATTAGACTTTGATTTTGAATCAAATCCAGCTATTCCTCTTGAACAAGTTGAACCTTGGACCGAAATTGTTAGAAGATTTTTTACTGGTGCAATGTCATATGGTTCTATCTCCATGGAATCCCATACCACTTTGGCAGTTGCTATGAATAGATTAGGTGGTAAATCCAATACAGGTGAAGGTGGTGAAGATGCTGCTAGATCCTTAGTCAATTCGCAAGGTGATACAATGAGATCCGCAATTAAACAAGTTGCAAGTGGTAGATTTGGTGTTACTTCTTATTATTTGGCAGATGCTGATGAATTACAAATTAAGATGGCTCAAGGTGCAAAGCCTGGTGAAGGTGGTGAATTACCTGGTCATAAAGTCTCTGCAGAAATCGGTAAAACAAGACATTCAACTCCTGGAGTTGGGTTAATTTCCCCACCACCACATCATGATATTTATTCCATTGAAGATTTGAAACAATTATTATATGATTTGAAATGTTCAAACCCAAGAGCCAGAACTTCAGTAAAGTTAGTTTCCGAAGTTGGTGTTGGTATTGTTGCAGCTGGTGTTGCCAAAGCTGGTTCTGAAAACATTTTAATTTCTGGTGGAGATGGTGGTACTGGTGCTGCTAAATTAACTTCGATTAAATACGCAGGTTTACCTTGGGAATTAGGTTTAGCCGAATCTCATCAAACTTTGGTTTTAAATGATTTAAGAGGTAGAGTTATTTTGCAAACTGATGGTCAAATTAGAACAGGTAGAGACATTGCCATTGCTTGTTTGTTAGGTGCCGAAGAGTTTGGGTTTGCAACTTCTCCATTAATTGCCATGGGTTGTATTTATATGAGAAAATGTCATTTGAACACTTGTCCAGTTGGTATTGCAACTCAAGATCCTGAATTAAGAAAGAAATTCCAAGGTACCCCAGAACATGTTATCAACTTTTTCTACTATTTAGCAAATGATTTAAGAGGAATTATGGCTCAATTAGGGTTTAGAACTATTAATGAGATGGTTGGTCGTGCCGAAAAATTGAAGGTTAGAGAAGATTTAAGAACTACCAAGAATGCTAACATTGACTTATCACCAATTTTAACACCTGCCCATACTATTAGACCTGGTGTAGCAACCTATTGTGTTAGAAAGCAAGATTTAAGATTGCACGTCAGAATTGATAATAAATTAATTGATGAATCTGAATTAACTTTAGCTAAAGGATTACCAGTTACTATTGATTGTAATGTTTCCAATACCGATAGAACAGTGGGTACTACTTTATCTTATAGGGTCTCCAAGACTTTTGGTGAAGACGGTTTACCACATGATACCATTCATGTTAATGTAACAGGTTCAGCTGGTCAATCATTTGGTGCCTTCTTAGCATCTGGTGTAACTTTAGAATTGGAAGGTGATGCTAATGATTATATGGGTAAAGGTTTATCAGGAGGTAGAATTATTGTTTATCCACCAAAAGAATCCCGATTCAAAGCTGAAGATCAAATTATTGCTGGTAATGTTGCCTTCTTTGGTGCTACTTCTGGTACTGCATTTATTAGAGGTGTTGCTGCCGAAAGATTTGCAGTTCGTAATTCTGGTGCTAACATTGTCACTGAAGGTACAGGTGACCATGGTTGTGAATATATGTCTGGTGGTAGAGTTGTTGTATTGGGATCTACTGGTAGAAACTTTGCTGCTGGTATGTGTGGGGGTATCGCTTATGTTTTGGATATGGCTCAAGAATTTAGACAAAAGGTGAATAGCGCTACTGTTGAATTATCCCAAGTTACTGAAACCGAAGAAATTTCATTTTTGAGAAGTTTGATTGAAGATCACCGTCATTACACGGGATCTGAAGTTGCTGATGATATTTTGAATGATTTCACTAGATACTTACCAAGATTTGTCAAAGTTTTACCATTTGATTACAAGAAGGTTTTGGAGAAGGAAAAATTATTAGCTCAAGATGCCAAAAAGAAGGAGTTAGACAATTTCTTGAAGACTATTCGAGAAGATCCAGAAGCTGATGTTACCAATGGCGAAGCTTCCAAGATAAAACAAGGATATGTCAAACCACCATCAGCTAAACCTGGACCAACCAAAGAACCAAAGATTGTTGATGTTGAAGACACTATTCTTGATACCGATTTTGAGAAAAAAGCCCCAGTCAAATTAGATAAACTTCGTGGATTTATGAAATATAAACGTCGTAATGAAAAATACCGTGATTCTAAATCTAGAGCTAAGGATTGGAATGAAATGACTTCGAGATTAACCAAGGAAGAATTAAAGTATGAAACAGCTAGATGTATGGACTGTGGTGTTCCATTCTGTACTTCGGATACTGGTTGTCCAATTTCAAACGTTATCCCAAAGTGGAATGAATTGGTGTTCCAAGATAGATGGTTTGATGCCTTGCAAAGATTATTAATGACAAATAACTTCCCTGAATTCACTGGTAGAATTTGTCCTGCTCCATGTAATGGTGCTTGTGTTTTAGGTATCAATGAAGATCCGGTTAATATCAAGTCGGTTGAATGTGCCATTATTGATCATGGATTTGAACAAGGTTGGATTAAACCAAAACCCCCAGCTCATAGAACTGGAAAGACTGTGGCTGTTATTGGATCTGGTCCTGCAGGTTTAGCTTGTGCTGATCAATTGAATAAAGCTGGTCATAAAGTTACTGTTTATGAAAGAAGTGATAGACCTGGTGGGTTATTAATGTATGGTATTCCAAACATGAAATTAGATAAAGGTATTGTCAAGAGAAGAACTGATTTACTAGCAGCAGAAGGAGTTGAATTTATCTGTAACACTACTGTCGGTGAAGATATTACTGTTGATGAATTGAAGAATAGCTTTGATGCAGTTGTATTTGCTGTTGGATCCACCATTCCAAGAGATTTAAGAATCCCAGGTAGACAATTGAACAATATTGATTTTGCCATGAAATTGTTACATAGTAATACTAAAGCCTTATTAGAAGATAATTTAGAAGAAATTAGAGCTCAACTTGCAGGTAAACATGTTGTTGTCATTGGTGGTGGTGATACTGGTAATGATTGTTTGGGTACTTCTACAAGGCACGGTGCTAAATCCGTTGTTAACTTTGAATTATTACCTCGTCCTCCAAATGCTAGACCAAAGGATAATCCATGGCCACAATGGCCAAGAATCTTTAGAGTTGATTATGGTCATACAGAAGTTCAAACTCATTATGGTAAAGATCCTAGAGAATATTCTATTTTATCCAAAGAATTTATTGATGACGGTGAAGGAAATGTAAAGGGTATCAATACTGTTAGAGTTGAATGGAAACGTTCTGATAGTGGTGCATGGCAAATGGCAGAAGTTCCAGGTAGTGAAGAATTCTTCCCAGCAGATGTTGTATTATTATCTATGGGTTTTGTTGGGCCAGAAGCTGATCATTTGGAAGTTGAAAGAACCAAAAGAGGTACCATTACAACTGTTGATCCAAATGTTTATAGGGTTGTTGAAGATGATAACTTGTTCACTGCTGGTGATTGTAGAAGAGGACAATCTTTGGTTGTTTGGGGTATTCAAGAAGGTAGACAATGTGCTAGAGAGGTTGATATCTATTTGATGGGATCTACTAGATTACCAGGAAATGGATCTGTCGAACAAAGGAATTATAAGTTATTGGAAGAATTAGCTGATAATGTTTAGATTTATTAATTACACGATTTCTGCTTTTGCTTTTTAAAGTTGTTTTGATTGTTTTATATGTTTATTTTTATTATTCGAATAAGTATAGTTTATTGTTTTTAGTAATGTTAAAAAAATTGTTTATTAGTTAGTTGATCGAAGTAGTTGTGTGCTTGTTGATGTGGTGAGTGAAGGATTCATTTTTTTCAGTTCAGTTGAAGTATCACCTCAAAAGCTCATCACAAGATTTTTCATTCATCTTTAATTCTCCTACAACTATAATATGGAAAACCAAATATGGCAGATTTAAAACAAGTTTCATTTAGTCCAGATGTCTTATCAAGAATAGCTCCCGATGTCGCCTTACAAAGACATCTTTCAATTGGGATAAGGCCTAATTTACGTAATTTTCTTGAATTTAATCCAATTGAAATTGCTAAGACTGAGCAATTACAAAACAATAATAAGAATATTTATACTTCATCAATAATTAAAAGTGGATCTACTACAATTATAAATACAATTACTTTGGGTATAGTTGAAGATTTCCAAGAAGAGCTGAATAATGAGAAATATAGTTCTGTTTATCCCGTTGTAGAAGTATTAAGAGGGAGATTAGGTGCACCAACCGATGAAGAAATGGTATTAGCACAAAATCTTTATGAAACATTATATCATTCTAAGATTATTCCGTCTGAATCTTTAAAAGTTAAGAATTATGGGATTGCTATTAAACAAGAAGGTGGGAGTAAGAATAGTTACAATGAAGAAGTAACTATTTATTATCCTGATTTAAATAGTGACGAATGGGAATATATAAATACTTCATCAAGTCATGGTAA
The DNA here is from genome assembly GCA_002105455.1 of Hemisphaericaspora xylofermentans. Taxonomy (NCBI): domain Eukaryota; kingdom Fungi; phylum Ascomycota; class Pichiomycetes; order Serinales; family Debaryomycetaceae; genus Hemisphaericaspora; species Hemisphaericaspora xylofermentans. The sequence continues at coordinate 35,855 of NDXA01000106.1, read as the reverse complement.
ATCCTATTCATTTGTATTATGTTCATCAATTAAGATATATTCAAAACAAACAAGCATAAATTCATTATTTGATTTATGTTATTTATCAATGATTGATGCCTTAAAGAAATTAAAGTTACCTAGAGTATATGTATCATCAGATTCATTACAAACTAAAATATCTGTTAAATCAAGAAAATCAAACACAAGAGGATTAGTGAATACAAATAAAAGTAGTAATAATTTAACTGTTGATTTACGCGAAGAATTATATTATAATATTGAACTAAACGAACAAGATCAATTATCAAGTAATTTTGGTGTCATTGGAACTGGAAGCGATGACAAAGTAGTCATGTTGGCTGATTTAGAAGGTGAAGCAGAAGAGGTTAGTATATTATCAAGATTATCTATTGTTACCAATAAGAAAGGAGCTATTAATAAGCTAAGTTTAATGAATGGAGACGAAGAGCGTGATTTTAATCTTGATATGTTAAGAGATGCCATTGAAATTAGTAAAAAGAGGAGGAATATTGTATAATTAAGAAGTTAATAGTTAGAAGAAGAAATTAAATAGCAATTATTAACAATTAGAGTGTTGTGATGTCAATATCTATCATGTAAGGTAAACCAATCAATCAATCAATCAATGTGGCTCTCAATATCCCCTTCTTCTCCTTTCATATTTTCTGTCAATCAAATGTGTTTAATTTACAATTAAGCAACCACTATTTACTAATAACTAAATGATACAATATTTCATATTCTCTATTAATATGTCTCCTATTGATCACCTAAAAATAAACTTCTTAAGTTCAATCCCCTCCATCCAAAAGCTTTCTTAATTTACTTAGTTGAGTTAGAGTTAGAGTTACAGTTAGAACTGTGTGTACGTAAGGGTAACAATTGTGTTGTCTCCCTGTATTATTTTTTTCTGTAAAGGCTTCTTCTTCTTCTTACTTGTTCCTCTTCTTGTTGTTTAAACTTGCAACCACAAAACAAAAAATCAATAAAACAAAAAAATTGAATATTTTTAATTACTAAGATCGACATCAGTAGATATAGAAAACCCCATTTTACTATATATAAACACGTCAATCAATCAATCATCAATCAATAATCGCTCATTATAATGTCACAAGAGATTGATCCTGTACATTCCACTACACCTCCACCACCTTCACCACCTCTTCCAGCGTCACAACAGGAATCACAACCACATCAAGAACACTTCGATGATGAAGAACCTACTATCATCGAGGATGAAGACACATCAGAAGAACAAAACGATCAAGCTGATACCGGCTACAATGTAGTAGTAGAAGAAGGAGAAGAAGATGAGGATGAAGAAGAAGAGGATGTGGACGACGCAGAAGAAGAAGAGCAAATACTGCAGCTGCAGCCAGACGTGGAATTAATAGAAAATAGACAACTCATTACGGAATTATTGTCTAGTAAGAACACCGGCAAAGAAGGTGATGAAATTTATTTAGTCTCTAGCGACTTTTTAAACAAGTTTTATTCGTTACCAATTAACACATTTGAAGAGTTAAAGACTAATTTAGGGCCAATTGATTGTACTTCATTGATTGATTCTCGGGGTAGGTTATACTCAGAAAATGATGAGCCAGATCCAACATATAATGTCACTCCTGAGATTTTCCATTACTTATCACAATGGTTTGGTGTTCAAGGTATCCCAGTATCTAGATGTCTTATAATTAATCCAGAAACTGGCTCAAAAGAAATCGAAAGATTCCCACCTACATTTACCGTTCATCAAATGATAAAGCGCCAGCATTATACTTCTTCTTCACATAACCTGAGTTATCTTAGGAGTGGTGGGAATCGCCATCATCATCAACATAATTATTCTTATTCAAATCATCATGATGATTCTCCAGTCTCACTAATGGTATCAAAAACAAGGACATTTGGTGATTTACTCGAAATAATACGAGTTAACGTATTGAAGACTCCCAAAAAATCAATAACTGATTTTAGAATTTGGTTTATTGATTCAAATAATGATATCCCCATTGGAATTACACCACATACATTCGTGTTTGAGATAATCAGCAAACGCCTAGTCAATCAAAATATACTCCAGGATACGCTCAAATCTCAAGGAATTGACACCTCATCATATCACGTCGTTGTAGAAACGAAAGAGAAACATGGGTTCCCAATTGATCAATTTATTCTATCTCACTTGAAATCATTCAATGAAGACGATGAAACAGCACCCGGAGCAGGCCATCTAGGTTTATCTAATTTAGGAAATACTTGTTATATGAATTCGGCTTTACAATGTTTATTACACGTTCCTGAAATAAATCATTATTTCTATTATAATATTTATAAAAAAGAATTAAATCCCGATAATCCTTTAGGATATCATGGTGACGTGGCAAATTCGTTTGGGTCATTATTGAAGCAAGCTTTTGATATAAATGCTAGTAAAAGCAGTTCCAGTATAACTCCACGTGAGTTCAAGTCAACAATTGGTCGATATTCATCGATGTTTTCAGGATATTTACAACAAGATTCTCAAGAATTTTTGAGTTGGTTATTAGATGCTTTGCACGAAGATTTAAATCGAATCCATCAAAAACCATATTGCGAAAAGCCAGAGTTAGATGATGATCAAATTAAGGATCCAAATGAAATTATCAAACTTTCAGAAACTTGTTGGAAGCAACATCAAGCTAGAAATGATTCAGTTATAACTGATTTATTCACAGGATTGTACCAATCTACCCTAGTATGTCCTGATTGTTCGAAGACCTCCATAACATTTGATCCATTCAACGACTTAACACTACCATTACCAATTAGTAAAAAATGGTATCATACATGCACCATTGTCGATTTATCTGATACATCAATAATACCGCAAAGGATTATGAAATTAGAAGTTGAATTGAATAAAAATTCCAATTATGATGAATTATTGAATTATTTAAGTAAATTCTTAAATATTCCAAGCACATATTTATTCATGTATGAGATTTTCCAAGGATCATTCTATAGCGATTTTCAACTTGATTATAACAAGAATAAGTTTTTACCAATTGGAGATATCATTCGTGATAGTGATGATATATATGTTTATTGCATTCCACACGACCCAGATCAAGATATAATTGTTCCAGTGTTTAATGCTACCCAGGAACCTGATCGATCATATAGAATGACCAACATGATTGGGATCCCATTATTTGTTACTTTGAGTAAGGAGCAGGATACAAATAGTTTTGGAAGAATTAGGGAGAAATTATTGGCCCTTAACTCAATATTGACTAACTTGGACTTGATTCAAGAATATAACAATATTCAAAGTGCAGTTGACAATTATGTTGAAAAGGAATATTACACTAAGAATGACTTCCCAATGATTGAACAGCGTATTGAAAATGACGATGACGATGATGATGGATATGATTCAGATGTTTCGTTGGCCAACCCATACATTGATTCCAATTTTGGCTTTACAATCAAACATGTTCAAGAATATGCTCCTAAAATGGCAATGAATTTCCGTTCACGTTTTCATTATTCAAGCAAGCGCGAGGCTGAAAGCCAACCAGAAAGAATCATAAATGCCCCTATGCACAAACCAAGCCTTCAAGAGTTTAAAGAATTAAGTGAAAGATTACCTATCATGAAGCGTGATTATTATCATTATCCAGAATATTGCCAATTGAAACTCGATCAAGAAGTGGAACAATTGGTAGAAGAAGTTAATCATGATTTGGCTGCTCATGTAGTAGAATCATCAAATGCTTCTGAAACCAATTCTGAAGAGAGTTATGTTATGGTAGAAGAAGGTGGAAGTGTATCTTCTATAGATCAACCCAAGGAGTTAGAACCAGAAGTTGAAGAAAGTATCGAGGGAATTTCTAATATACCACCACCATTACCTCCAAGAACAAATATCCCAGTTTCTTCAGATGAAGATGACACTGAGAGTGAAGTTCAATTGGGTGGCTTATTTGATTCGACTCTGAATTTACCTTTACCTCCAACCTCGACTTATTCTGTATCTACAAAACCATCGAATACAAATTCACCCGTTGAGGAACAAGAAGGGGCAGGAGCAGAGACTGCATCGCCAGAGAGAGAGCCAAAGCCACTAGTTACCAAATGTACGATTTTATTATGTGATTGGGACCCCGAAATATTCTCAAAATGTTTTGAAGTTAGTCAACAAACATGGCATACCATCCCTGAATTATCCAATCCTGAATTAGAACGGAATAAAGCCAAATTAGAGCGTCAAAGTAAATCCAAAACATCAGTATATGATTGTGTGAAATGTTTTAGTACCCCAGAAGTCTTGGGTGAACATGATTTATGGTATTGTCCAAATTGTAAAGATCATAAGCGGGCTACGAAAACGATTCAACTTTGGTCAACAGGAGATATTTTAACTATTCATTTAAAGAGGTTTCATAGTGCTAGAGCATTTAGTGATAAGATTGATATGTTGGTTGATTTCCCAATTGAAGGATTAGATATCAGCTCCTATATTGCCAACCCTGCTGCTGATACAGGGGAGAGTTTATATGATTTAATTGCTGTTGATAATCATTATGGAGGGATTGGAGGTGGTCATTATACTGCCACAGTGAGGAATTTTAGGGATGGAGAATGGTACTTATTCAACGATTCTCGAGTGACTAGAATAGGTCTGCCACAAGAAATAGTCTCTAATGCTGCATATTTATTATTCTATAGAAGGAGGAGGATAACTGGTAATAGAATGAATTTAGGTGGAAATGTCTTGAATGAATTAATTGAGAATGGTAGAAAGGAATATCACGAATTCTTATCTCAAAAGAAACATAAAGTTGATGATATCAATGTACAAATATGTCAATATGATGAAATTGAAAGGAGATTGATTGAACAAATTGAGTTGGATAATGAAATTCAACAACAGAAGGAGAAATTAGCTCAACCAGAAGCAGAAGGAGAAGTAGAATTGCAATCGCAAGTGACGGCGGGGGCGGAATTTAATTTGGAGGAAGAGGGTTATGATTATGAAGAAGAAGATGAAGCAGAGCCAGGTGTAGAGGCAGAACCTGTACAAATATCTCCCGAAGAAGCAGTTGTTAATGATTATGATGTTGATGATGACGATGATGATGCAGAAGCTAATAATACAAGAAAACAAAGATTAATCTCGAAAGAAAATAATAATAACAAATTAATACAGATTAAAAGTAATGGTAAGACAGAGGTCACATCTTCACCGATTCAAGCTGACTTTGAATCAGATATTGAATCTAATGTGTTTGGTAGTGGTGGTGTTGGTGGATCTGATGATGTTGCATCTACATAAGATTTCTCTGTGTGTTCAGTACGTATGTTATGATTACTATAAAATTCCTTTATTAGCATATGGAACGATTGCTTTGTAGAAAGATAGTTCTCTTACTCTCTTATGTGCTCTATGTATATATTCGAATAGACTTAAACCAATTAATTCCTAGGAGATTAGTTTGGTCTTCTATTAGATGATGATTTAAGTGCAAGATTAAGTATTTCGGAGGAAGGAGAAAAATGAGATTTAGATGGCAACACTCACCCACTGCGATAAACACACACACACATAAACCCCAGATTAATTTTTACAACACTGATTTATAACCACTAATTTATTTATAACAAACAATTGCACTAGTACCATTCATAGAAGGTTAAGATCAATCACTCACATTATACGAGAGAAGAGAAAGGAAGATCAATTGGGTTTAGAGACAAAAAAGAATGAGTGCTACATTAGTTGCAAAGCAACATAATGAAACATCAAGTATTATCAATCATTTATGTCATGTTTTGTTATCCAATTATTCCATTGATGAAGAGCTCCTAATTAATTGGCAATATGAACTATTGGATAAGACTTCTGATTTCCATCAATTGCTAAAAGTGGTGTCTGAACGAGTAATCATCGATATTAAGGAGGATCAAGGTGAAAGCACTTTGGAATATGGTCAATTTAAACAGCTATGTGATAAATTAATTACATTGGAAGATTCAGAATATCAAGAATTTAAAGTCATAATCTATGAAATATTAATATATGTGATATCATTGTCATATAATTTAAAGATTCAATTAAGTCAAAATGGGTTTTTGGAGTATTTGATTGATTTACTATTGAATTATTTAAATGATGGCAGATCAATAATTAATAAAGCAACTTTGAAACAATTATATCAACCTTCATTGTTAAGTCAATATTTTAGATTGGTTATACTATTTTGTGAATTGGGTTGTGATACAAATTATTTAAGAAAATTGATTATTCCTATATTATCCAAATCAAACCCTTTTGTTAAGTTGATACTTCTTGAATTATCACAAGAAATATTTAGCAAGTATCCAAGTCATTTTAAATTTGTTTTATTTAACAAACAAACATGCTTTCCGTTCAATAATGACGGGTTGAGAAAATCATTTTCAATACAGTCGTGGTTCAAAGTTCATCATCAATTACATACAAATGATGATCCCATAACTCTATTTGTCCTTGCAAGTGCAAGTAGTTCTGAAGAAAGTTCCTTGTCGTCTACCCTAAAAGTGAAACTTATCAATTACAATCAGTTCGTGGTACAGATCGAGAATGATCGAAATGGATCTCGAATGGAATTCCCATTTAATCAATTGCTAAATGAACAAACGAGTGCAAGTTCAAGTAATAATCAAGGGTTCACGTATTTTGCATTGACATATGATAAATATGCAAATTTGAATTTATTTATTGACGGGGAATATAGTGAATCTATACCGTGTCCAGATATACATAAAACGCTTTCAAATTGGGATAAAGTCTATCTTGGCAATGAAATTGATGACAAATTTGTAGCTAATAATGATGAAATATTAGTGAAGAATTTTACATTATTAAACACTGCTTTATCTTATGAATGGATTAATTTATTATATAATTTAGGATTGGGATACGATTGGGATTTTAAAGACTTCACTCATGAGAATCTACTCGATCTTTTGAATCACTTGAATTATAGAGGATTAAGTAATGTATTTTTAAAGTTTCAAGAAATTAAGGAGCAACGAACCAATCTGAGCTCATCTCACCATCATTTGAAGGGGTCAATCCTAGGTCAGAGAACTCCCAGCAACGATAGAGTAATATTGGAAAGAAAACAAAGTAATTTGGAAGTTTCAGGTACCGCCAACGGATATGAAGTTTTGAATAACAAAGATTTCATAATCAACTCATTGAATAGGTTAAAACAAGAAAATGTACTTTTTGATACCCATGAATATTTTCAATTATTACAAGTACATCAAAAGGGTCAACCGAAACCAAAGCTCATATATTCACTTTCTGTTTGTTTACAAAATCCAAATTCAGTTCATGGTGCACTTTATACTATTGGAGGAACATCTTTACTTCTTCGAATATTGGAAACATCACTTGAAATTTTAAACGCAAAGGTTAGAGATACAATTTTCCAAAAGGGACTATCTATTCTATTAACTGTACTATCCAATAACTGGAGATTGAGTAAGGAATTCGAGGATTTTAACGGCTATGGAATCTTGTCAATCTTTTTGTCTAAATATAAACAACAAAGCAAGACTCTAAGTTTTAATTTAATACATGATACGAAAGCTAATAATGATCAAGAGGAAAGTTTATTGACGTTGTTGTTGAGTTTTTGTGGGTATGATTTTATAAATCCATATGAATCAATCATTATAAATCCACTTGCATACCGATTGTTAGTATTGAATTTTGATTTACATTATGGAACTACATCTTTTGATTATTTATTATTTCAATTACAAATTCTTTTGGAAGGGTCTAGGCACCAAGAACATAATTGTGCCGAGTTGAGAAATATCAAACTTCTACGCAAATTCATACAATTTTTGAAATCCCTGGTAATTGAAGATAGTAGACTAACCAGGTCTTTTAAAGAGCAACTATCCCAAACATGGTCAAGTATAATTAGCTTGGATTCATCGGTGGAATCGACCAAATCAATATCTTCTTATATTACATATTCATTATACAATGCAGAGTGTTCTACAACATGCGGGGAAATTGTCCTTGAAGTATTAACTGCAAACTTATGTAATCCAGAAACATCAATCAAAACCTTAAAGAAATTCTCACGTTCCATCACTATTCATTGGATTCTCCTATTATTAAAATTCAAAGAGTCCGAATCTGTGGTTGAATGTGGAATCCGATTATTGACCAAACTCCTACGTATTTTGGGTCCGCCAATAATAAAACAATTCTTTGTAACCAACCATGGGTTGGAGATCCTCACACTGTTTACAAAAGGGTGGTGGGACAATGATGTTCTTCTTTGTACTATATTCCTTGCCGCTTTTGGAATTGATACGGAAAGGTTAAGTGCCGAATACCCCAATAGGAGCCGAGATCTCCCAGCAGTCATTGAAAGAAACTTATCGGAATTAACTCAACTTTCCATGCCTGAATTTTTAGTCTTATTGAATAATATGGTTTTAAATTCAATGTATATTCTTAACCTTGACTCTGGAAGATTGTTAAGCAACCCATCAAGTCCAATTCGGTCATCATCCGCGGTACCTAAGAGGGACATGACGCTTGCATTGAATGTTTTGCATTTGGTAAATGAATATTTGGATTCCATAAGCTTTGGATTTGACTCATGCAAACCCCTCAAAGCATTTTATTTAACCAAAGATTTTTTGGAAGGGTTTGTGGAGTTACTAGCGTATCTCAGATTATCAATTAAATGGGAAGATAGTGACATTCAAACAGGCATGAAAGCTAGCTTTGATAAATTAGTGAAAGTCTTAACTAGTTTCTTCGTTTCAGACATATCAAATGATCAATTTTTAGTTGGATTTGAAAATCTTGGTGATTTTACAAAACAAGTTTTATTAGATACCATATTCCCAAGAGTTTTCGAGCATATAAACGATTTTATTAGCGTTTCAACGTTTGTGTTTAATGAAAAAGTATTTTATTCCAATACTATCAACTGCTTGCTATGTTATCATGGTCAATTCTTGAAGATGAATTATTTTGTGAATGAACAGCAGTTGGATACATTTATCCTTTGTTCGATTTCTGTGATTGAAGGCATCGGAGACACAAATTATCAAAATTTGGGGAAATTGAAGTTTGCGCTTGGTGAGTATATCCAAATCAAATTTATGAAGATGCAGGAATTCTGTCTGTCGGATTACGGGATGGAAAACTTCGAAAAATCTTTGAAAGTGTTACTTTACAGGCAACTTGTAATACTTAGGAAGGATATATTGAACAACGATGCCTTATCATGTGTGATAAAGTTGGTGCTTGGCTCAGTGTTATATATTCACACTGAAAGAGAAAATGTCGCATTAGAACTTCCTTTTAACTTCCTTAGAACATGTTATTTAATGAGGCAAAATGATTTCTTGGAAATAATTCCCAAATTTACAAGCGATAAGGCTTTGCTTGAAGAGTTATTCAAAAATCTAATTTCTAAGAATGATGATGAAACGCTCAGTAGATTAGAGAAATATCCACCTTTTGCCAGAAGTTTGATCAAGGAATCGCATGCAATTACTCAAGCAGATCTCCAGAAGGAACCTTTAAAGATTATAGATGTAATTGGAGTGGCTCTTCATAACGGTGGAACATTAGGAAATATGAACAGTATATATATCAAGAGTTTTGAAAAGGATTGTGAACTGTTGAAAACACTGACAATTACTGGAGAATTACTCAAGTTTAATCGAACAGTTCAAGACACTCAAGAAAACAATTCCTTTTTCATCTCAAATTATCACTCCTTGAAGATTGAAATTAGTCGCCTCTATGAAGAAGAAAAAGAAAACCATTATGTTGTTGATTACATCGAAAATTCAGATAGAATGAGGCGTCGATTAATTATGGAAGACCAACTACCAGAATCAGAAAAATTGACATACAGTTTGAGCATCCCTCTAAAGCGTATTGATATTTTTGATAATGGTCTAGAGTACGATATGCATGAATATGACTTTGCCATTGCTGCAAGTGGAATAGATACATTGAGTCTCTCATCGAATGAAACATACGAAGAAGTTGAAAATTCATTTGTTAATATCGTGGAAAATAATAACGAACACGCCGTGCAGGATATAGAAATCGAAAACATATATGAAGACAAAAATAGAAAAGTACTTCGAAGCCTTTTTGTGGGAGATCTGGTAGTTACCATTTGGAACATAAGTCAAATCAATGGATTAGTGCCAGTTGAAAGCTTAATGATTTTAGGCACACATCATTTATACTTAATCGAGAATTATTTTCATTATCAAGATGGTAGTGTCATTGACGTTGAAGAAGCTCCTCCTGAGCTAAGAGATCCCGTATTGCAGTTGGTCAATTCGCAATCAAGTAATCTATTGAAGAGTGATAGCAAATCACATCGAAGAAAGAATTGGAGTTTGGATACCTTAAGTTGCATTTCCAAAAGACAGTTCTTACTACGCGATATTGCATTGGAGATGTTTTTCAGTGATGGTGCAAGTATATTGATAACCTGTTTGACTACGAAAGAGAGAGATTCTATATATTCGCGTTTACAAACATTTGCCACAGGGAAGGGTATAGACCACGATCTTTCTCAAGTATTACAATCGTCATCGCTGACTGCATTCTTGAGTCCAACTAGTCCATTAAGTGGCACTTCATTTTTAACTTCAAAAATCGCTTCAGCCTTTTCTCAATCTCAAATTTCCTCTGGTGGGTTAACAGCAGCTACTAGAAAGTGGAAAATGGGCGAAATGTCTAATTTTTATTATTTAATGATTATCAATACATTAGCCGGAAGAACATTTAATGACTTGACCCAGTACCCAGTTTTTCCTTGGATTATTGCAGATTATACCAGTGAATCACTCGATTTTTCTGATCCTAAAACATTCCGTGATTTGTCCAAGCCAATGGGGGCACAAACAGAAGCCAGAGCTATGCAATTTAAAGAACGATTCGAGGCATTGGACAGTCTCCAAGACCAGGATGCTCCTGCTTTCCATTACGGAACTCATTACTCTTCTGCTATGATTGCTTCATCATTCTTAATTAGAGCTAAGCCTTATGTCCAATCATATTTGTTATTACAAGGTGGGAAATTTGATCATGCGGATAGATTATTTAATTCGGTCGAAAAGGCATGGTATTCATCATCGCGGGATAATACAACTGACGTCAGGGAGCTTACACCTGAATTTTTCTACTTACCAGAATTCTTGGTTAACGCAAATCACTTTGAGCTTGGAAAGTTACAAAACGGAGAACCTGTAAATGATGTCGAGCTACCAGTTTGGGCAAAAGGTGATCCCAAGATTTTTATAGCTAAGAATAGAGAAGCGTTGGAGAGTTCGTACGTATCCGCAAACTTACATTTATGGATTGATTTAATATTTGGGTATAAGCAAAGTGGTCCCGAGGCTGTCGATGCATTAAACGTATTCCATCATTTATCTTATAATGGTGCTATCAATTTAGATAACATTAAGGATGAAATGGAAAAGAAAGCGGTTATAGGAATGATCAATAACTTCGGTCAAACCCCTAGTAAAGTGTTTACCAAACCTCATCCAAGAAAAGAAGTACTTAACCTGCCGAATTACTATTTAACATTATTGAAAAATCGCACCCCAACTGTGATATTTGAATCAAAATTTAGGTTACCTATTTACAAATTAGAAATGAGTTCCAAAAGCAACGGAAAATGGATTGGCCGTCCAAAATGTGTTTCATGCGAAGATGATTTATTAATTCATAAGGCTCATAATTTCAAATATGATACTGGATCTCTAATGGTTAACCAAACACCTGTCTTAAATATTCATCTGGCCAACATAACGGAAATTCTTCAAATTGGGCATCGATTATTTTTATCTTCTTCTGAAGATGGGATTATTAATGTTTGGAAATGTGAATTAAAGCCACACACTTCATTATTTTTGCAGGCAGTGTTACGTGGTCATTTATCTCCGGTTGTTCAACTTTGCTACAGCAAGAGTTTCAAGTCAGGTGTTAGTTTGGATCAAAATGGTGTTGTTATTATTTGGGATTTAGCTAGATTCAAATTTATCAGAAAGATTGTACCAACCATGAATGAACCCGACATGGCGCGAATTGCAGTTTCTAACGATACTGGTAATTTTGCAACTATTTATTCAAAAGAAAATGTTAGTGTGTTGAAAATATTCACTATTAATGGTGATTTGGTAGTTACAAAGGCATTTAATGACATCAAGCACAAAATAAACGTGATTGGATTTGCATCCATAAATAATCCTAAGGTAGACACAAACAAGAGTCTGGCTATGAATAATCATGTCTATTGGACAAACGAAATATTTGCTATTGCGTTTGGCAAGTCGATTGAGCTTTGGGAAGTTGTTAGTACGTCTCATGGTTGGGAATTGAAAAGTCTAGGTGGAGTTGTTGAACTAGAAGATGGCATTCGTGGGGATATTAGTGCATTTGAGTTATTTAAATCTTCAGAGGTTGATAGTGATGATAAACTACTTAGAGGATGTTTAAAGTTGGTACTAGGTGATTCAACAGGAACAGTTTATAGTTTATAAAAAAGTTACAATAAAAATTTAGAGATTGTCGTTATTACGAGTTTCACTGTTGGCACATGAAGCATCTTGTTCGAATTGTAAAGAACAGATATTGTTGGGAATAGGACCCGAAATGGTAGCATTATTTACTGAGTAGGTAATAATATTTATTAGATATACAAGTTATGATCGCCTTTTCCTGCTAGTACCTTCACTCCCTCTTGCTCCTGTTGAAATGGCAGGGGGTTGTTTAATAGGCGATGGCTCTTTCTTCACGAGTCTTTCATTTGCAACTTCAGTCTGCATTTCTTTAAGTTGTTCAGCAAAGTCGGGATTAACGACCAGGATAATATATGGAGTTACCAGAATAGCCAACAATATTGTGAAAATAATAGTATACACTCTATTCTTGAATATGAATCCAAAGGGACTATTCAATAGCATATCCCCAATTGATCCTCCTACTTTCTCATAAAATTGTTTAGTTTCTCTATATTTTAAAACTAATGGAGCATGAGAAATTTCAACCTGGGATGTTTCATTATAGCTATTGGTATGCAAGTAATCTTCATAAGCAAATATCTTATCATCCTTGACAAAAATTCTGTATCTGTTATTGTATAAAGCAAAGTCATAAGAGTTGACAACCAATTCATATTCTCCATTGGACAAGTCATCGTACTTGAACGAATACTGATCATCGACAACTGCTGATTTGCTTGTGAAATCCCTTGTATTACTCAAATTGTAGAGATCAACTTTTATTCGAGCTGGATAGTTATAACCGTTAACCACCACAGCGTCTTTGGAATGAAAGACTTCGTCAACTTGTTTTGGGATTTCATCAATTCGTGCTTTGAACCCAATTGCTAAGGATAGCTTGCAACATAGGGCAATTGACACTAGGACTTGAAATAAATGCATCGATTGTTGGTAAACTGGGAGTTTCGAGATTTCCTACAATAGGTTTACAAGAAGACCATTTGATTTGGTTGCTTTCATTGTAAAACGCTATTTAAAACCGAATATTACCCGCACATTATTTTATGGTGGAGTATAAATTCACCAAGATTTCCATCAGAATGAAAAATTTTCATTCTTTTTAAAAGTTTTTACTCTCTATTGTACACGTATGTGTATTATTGTAGGGCAACAATTCAATTGAAAAGGATATTCTTCCTTTTCTTTATTCTACGGTTGTTGCTCTCTACAACGCATACCAGAGTATACTAGTCATTTATTTTCTTCGGGGAATAAAAGGGTAGTCATGGAAAATACGGGCGTGGTTGCCTAAAGATACTTGGGATTCTATTCCATTTATCTTAATTGCAACTGGGCATTCTAGCCTCCAAACATATTTTATTTGAAATGATCTATCTGATGACTTCACTTGCATAATTAAACCATCGTGTGTTTCCAGTGATCGTGCTGGATCAATAAATGAAACCTCTTATATGTATTTTAAACGGATGTAATACTCTTCATCAGTTTGGAATCCGCTCCATGCACGTCCCACTTTGGTTCATTACGAAGGTTAAACCATTCGCCATTATATTTACTCTAGTTATACTACATGAGGAAGACTCGCTATAATTCTTATTTTATATTTACTCAAGTTCGCAGAGGCTTCAAACTTCGTGAGCCCCATCTATCATAACAGTATAATCCTATAGCTATCAACCCAAGGCCACCAAACTGTTCAGTTGTTATCTTACCAAACCACTTCTCTTCAGCGTCGGTAGTAGCATGACCAATAGCAAAAATGATACTTACAGCAATAATCAAGATTCTTTTCATCATAGACGCAACTGAATAGGACAATGCTGGGATCAGACCCAATAGCTGAAATGATAACATGAATTGCAAGAAATGTGATAAGGAATCTAGAAAGACTAAACTTAAAATTGTAATCACTTCTGAAGTAGTATGGATAGCACCTTCGTTGGGTATTTCGTTTGTCAATTGGACATATATACTAGGCATTTCGTTCATTATAAATGGTCCAATTGAAAATAGTGAACCAACTAATGAACAGTACATTATAATCGTCAATTTATCTGGTTTAGAAATCTTATCAAGTTCGAATTTTTCAATGATAAAACCCAACGGGTTATTCACTTTGATATTATTATCAAGAGCAGTTTGGATATAGTGTCCGTTTGTTGGTGTATAGCTATATTTCTCTCGTTTCTCATGTATGTTTAAATCAGAGGTGGAATATGGTAGATGTATAGAAGGTCTTTGTCTCATCTGTTGAAGTTTCAATTTCTTGGTATTTAGAAATGCCAGCATGTCATCACTGGATGAATCATCAAAACTACCAACTAATGGTGTACTAGGTCTTGTTAATTCTGTATTCAATACTAAAGATGCTGGGTTATGGGTGGTTTCATCTGTATTGTCCCAACTTACCAACTGCTTCCCGTAGATATTCTGCGCGGCAAATATAGCTGTACTTACGAAACAATAGATAAGTCCCTTAATGTGTTTGGCATCAAGTCCTGTATTATTTTCATCCGCTAGGACGTTTTTTTTGGAATTGGTGATGGAATCTGAAGTGATCATCAATATAACTCCCAACAATAAAGGTATTAAAGATAGATAAGTAATAATCGGAAATATCACTTTATATACAATTCGATATGCTCCCACGATTATCAATGGCGATAATGCTTTAATACTTGATGTTGTGGATAATGGAATCAAAGATGTTGCATTTAAAGAAAAGAATTTACCAACAAATTGAAATAAACCAAGTGGTAGAATCTTTACGAATAATGAAATTTGAAATATGGGTCTGGATGAATCCGACGGTACCATATCCTGGGGAAGAACATCAATCAATTCTGGAAATAGTTGGGTAAATGAAATTAGGGATATTGATAATCCTGCTCCTATTAGGAATTGACATTGCGATAGAAAAAGTGGATATGGGAACTTTGTTAATATCAATTTAGTTAGTTGTGATGTGATGGATGAGACAGTGTACCATAGGAGACATGTTATAGTTGTTTTTATGGAAATTGGGGGTAGTAAATCTTTTAATTTGGTCATTTTGTTCCTGGATTAATATGTTAATGTAATTATGACAGCTCTAGAATTCTAATAAATAGGAAATAATCTATATCGATGAAATGGATATATAAGCGATTGACTTGATGGATGATGGGTTCTACTATTAAAGCTGACTCTATGATATGTCAGTGTGCGATATACAAATTCAATGTGTCTCTACTATTTCTATTAATAAATGAAGATGATGAAGGAGATAAGGGAGTTATGAAATTTCCTTCGGTCTGTTCTGTTATTTTCTTGCTATACCTAATAATTAAACTCTTCTGTAGAATGTATTGTATACGTGAAACAATGGAGTGCAATTAATTAACTATTGAACAAGCTCCTTGATTTTATTGTGTGAATTATTATGCATGTTTACCTTTGACTTAATACCTGAAATTTTGTTAACCACGCACTCACAAACAAACAAAGCAAACATATAACGGGATTTTAAATAGGACCCTCCCCCTCCGCCACTCAGTAATATCCTGATTGGCTGCAAAAAAAGCTATTAATTGATGTCAAGCTCATGATTACTATAAAATATCAACCTTCTTAACTCTGCTAGAGAATGGTGATTTACACTTGATTATAATTACAATTCCATTTTAACTCGCACCATGATTTCTTGCCAAAGTTTGTTACTTTTCAAACGAAAAAGTTTATCACTGCACGTTTTCTTACTTCTTAAAACTTTTTGATATGCTCAATACTAATTACCATGACACAGAACTACCTTAAATACTAATTATTCATTATCAGCCAACTTGCTAACATCAAAATCTTTAGCGAAATTATACTCCTTATTATAGGCCGGGCTTGGATTATTCCAACCATTGACGAAATCAAAATCAGTCTTCACCCAATGTGCAAACGGGTACGTAGGCTGCGTTTTGATTGGCATATCTCCTTTGATTAATCCTAATTCTAGTTGTCTTTCAATTAGTGAGTCTAGGTATTCTGCAAGATGGTCTCTTACAAATGGGAATTTTTTATATTGCAATATTTTCTCAGGTCCTTCAAACATTATCTTTTTGATCAATGATGGGATCATAGGTTCATCCTTCATTTCTTCAATTGAATAATAAATAGGATGATTAGAAAATATAATTGCTTTCGTTTTAGGCAATCGTCTTAAAGCTTGTCTTTCAATCCGAACATGAAAACAACTTGGATCAGTAGATTCCATAATTTCTTTAATATTAGGTTTATACTTGGGATCTTGATTCATATCACTAGTCCTTAGTTTATGATCCCAGGAAACGTTCCAACTTGCTCGTTCTACTGGTTCTTCGACTTTTAACTTTCCAAACCATTTCTCCATTGATGCCTGTAGTTTTTCCGTATAATAAGGAACATCGGTATGAATAATATCCAATGGTTTTCCAAGTATCGGTGCAATGTCAAACGATCCACCTGGGAACGGAACTGCTGCCGCAACGAGATAATGTAAGCCATCCTTCGGATTCTGTTGAACTACATAGAAATCCTCTTTGGCAATCTTTGAAATATACACAAACGGATGATGTTTTAGTGGAGATCGCATATCTAACACTTCACCAGTCACATCATTTCTGACAACCTTTCTTCCGTTCACTTCGTTTACAATGGAAAATAACAAAGGATATCTTGCAGTCATATGGTCAATTACAGTCTCCATCAACTCAACGCAGGCATCATAACTTTCAGGTAACCAGTCAAAGTTTTCTTTTCCATACTTCTTCCAAATTCTCTCCTTTTCTTGCAAGTAGTGAACATAATATCTATCCATATCCAACCAATGATTAATATCTAACTTAAATATTGACATAGTTTGGTGGTAGGGCCAACGGAATGGACGCCAGGGCCTGTCGTCATAAGTTTCCAATTGAGCTGAAGTGATCATCAATGGGGTGGGTTTGGGTAGTTGAAACGTTTTCTCATCATTGCATCCTCTAGATTCGCTATAGGTCGAGGAATTAGCGAAGGACCGAATTAGAGCGCTGAGCTGGTTATACCCCAACAAGATTGATGTTAGAATTACTGCACCAATTAGTATTTCAACTTGTATCATATTGCAATGATTGCTTCAGGTTCTCAAATACTAAGTACAATCAACGCATATAAATAGAAGAAAGAAGTAAACGACTACCCGTTGCTAAGAGATTTAACCCCTTATCGCACTTTTCTCTCAATTGGGTATTAGATAAGACTGGGGTAGCATCAACTCCGCACCTTAAACAATACATGTCCAAAAAAAGAAGAATATCCCGACAGAGTCGAGTTATTTCGTGCCACCCAGATTGATGATGTAATAATGACTTAAATCAATAGTACTTAACGTACAGTTTGATATACTAGGCTCGAGTAACTACAAAATCTATCCGTGAACTACTCTACATTCTTTGCATCAAAAACACGAGATATTCAATGCCATCTCCTCTCTTATTCGACATCTTAATAGAGTGGTCTACAAGTTGAAAGTATTCAATCTAAAAAGTCATTTCCCAATGTACACTTTTTTATATTATAAAATTTATATTAATAAAATAATAGAAAGATAATGATGCATGATACAAAAGTTTTAAACCAAAATTACAAGAAACAGAATAAACCCAGTAAAGCTCAATCACAATCTTCTACCTCTTCTACCACCCTTTCTTCTAGTAGAATCGGATGGAACTGGGGTAACATCTTCAATTCTACCAATTCTTAAACCAGATCTGGCTAAAGCTCTTAAAGCGGATTGACCACCTGGACCTGGGGTCTTGGTCTTAGTACCACCGGTAGCTCTTAATTTGATGTGGACAGCAGTAATACCGACTTCTTTACACTTAGCGGCAACATCTTGGGCAGCCAACATGGCAGCGTATGGGGAGGATTCATCTCTGTCAGCCTTGACCTTCATACCACCAGTAACTCTGGCAATGGTTTCCTTACCGGATAAATCAGTAACGTGGACGAAGGTATCGTTGAAAGAAGCAAAGATACGGGCGACACCGAAAACTTGGTTAGTATCTCTTTGACCTAAAGAAAATATGTTAGTAAATTTTGAACATGGGTGTTCACCAATAGTTTGCACTCTCTCTAGATGAAATCAAACATTGAAATAGATCTCACGCAAAGTGTCCATGTTTATTTATCAGATGAGTGAAGTTGATATTCAAAACACGAAAGGGTTTCTACTTTAACATTGGTAATTCTTGGTAACATATAAACAACGTCATTATTTTCAACTATTTTGGTGAATAAATTCTCGATAAATATTCTACTCTTTTGGTTGCTCCAATATCTCCCTTTATTCTATTATACGTAGTAGTGCTTCTGATGCTCATTTGATCCTTTCCAATTTCAGTGTTCTCGAAACGATTTTACTTCTGTTCATATCATTCAATATTTCACTCTGACATTATTCGTTCTATTTCACAAGTTTATTCATTCATCTAGTCTAGTACGGACGTGGTATATGGGTAGGTATGACATACCAGACATGTTTAATGATATACTGTGTATGGAAGATTCTATATTAGAAGAAAGTATTGAAATTTTATTTTTGCTTTTGATTTTTTTCTCACTCAGAATCACTGAGATTCTCTCACTATGTTCTGTTCATTATGGTTCGCACCATAGTTAAGAGACATCGCTAACAAAAGAACAAAATTTTTCAGAGTAAGGAGAAATTTTGCGAAGATCACATCCTTACTGCAATAGTAGGCTTCAATATGCAAACTATTTTCAATCACGTGAGTGAAGCCAAAAATTAGGGTTCAACCCTAAGATCTAAGTGAACCTGTAAAAATGCTCATCCCCACCCTTGTACAGCATGTAGCTCATACATCAACAACATTGCCTGCTCAAAATAGTTCGACAAGTGGATAGTGGGGAGAATACGAGATCTACATAATATATCATTGTTATTATATCGTTAAAGTTTTTATTAAACATGCAAATTAAGTATATATATATAACACATTTAGTAAACGAAACCCAAAATCTTACCAGAAACGTGCTTTCTTCTAGCTTCTTCGTGGTCCATAATACCAGCAGAAGTGGTTAAGATAACGTAACCGAATTGTCTAGCTGGTAATAAGTTATCGGTCCATCTTTCAATATCGTTAATCTTGACGTTGAATCTTGGGGAGATGACACCACACTTGTTTAATCTACCGTTTAATTGAACAACAATTTTACCTGATCTGTGGTCATCAATGTATTCGAATTCACCAATGTAACCGTGCTTTTGCATAACGGTTAAGAATTTGATGATGACCTTGGAAGATGGTCTGATCAAAACTTGACGTTTACCGGTTTTTTCAGCGTTGTTGATAGCGTTTAAAGCATCAGCTAAGACGGAAGTTCTAGTCATCGTGTGATATTGTTGATGTAGTAGGAGGGAAAGGAAAGAAGTTTATGAATTTTTGATGTTGAAAAATTAATTTTTCCCTTGGAGGTGTGTTTGCGAAGGTTTCGTTTGTTAGCGAAATGAAGTAAATGCGCTTAGGTATATTCTCATAAAAGCAGTCACAACTACATTAATTTGCATGTTCTACATAACCTGCGAGATTGTTCTGGGTAACATGCAAAACTTTGAGTTCATTACAGTTTACGGGTGCAGAAACTGTAAAACATGTTTTTTTTCTCTTCTCATTCAGTTAGTACTGCCAGTTCCAGTTTCTCACTGTGAAAAAAAAGTCTTCAAATTTTTAAAGTGAATTCTTTTCAGATTTCTTTCTATCTTAACTAAGTTCATTGAATAATTAAAGATGCCTGTATGTACCAATAATAGGGCTAATATATGATGTGGCATAATGCTACAATGAACGGGATGTGATCAGAATACTTGGATATACTATGACATATCATTACAAGGGAAGGAACAACGTTCACTCCATAGGTTCAGCATAGCGAATTCACAAAGGAGACGACCATTTTAGATCAACAGAAGAGAAATGATTGATACACTATAAGTTTACTACTCAGTCAACATCATTATTGAGCCACATCACTTTCAATTCAAAAAATCAATATACTAACATCCTTCATTTAGTCTCAAAAATCTTTCAGAACCAAGCAAAAGTTAGCTAAGGCTCAAAAGCAAAACAGACCATTACCACAATGGATCAGATTGAGAACTGATAACAAGATCAGATACAACGCTAAGAGAAGACACTGGAGAAGAACCAAGTTGGGTATCTAAGCTATTTGGGGTTATTTGTTGTTTTCACAATTATTATTTAAATAATAAAGCTTTTTGGAGGACGGTATAGTATAAGAAATGACATTGTTTTAGACTTACGAGCCATATACATATACCTCCCTCTATTGTATAAAAATAATGGGTTAAAACGAATTTTCTTTATAGCATTTAATATATTATTATACTCACTTTGAAGAATAAGATATGGGATGGGGGCTATGTGACTGACAGCTGTAGCGAATGTTAATTATATTAATGGAACAAGGAAGTAATAGAATGAACAGATCAAGCGAATGATGCCCAAGAAAGAACTAAACTTAATCGTTTTACTCGAGCCCTGGTGCTTGAAGTGAAGTTTTCATTACTATTAAGATTATTAATTACTAATCATCATATTTTACACAGGTGAACTAAACTAAATACCATTTCAAAAAACAACTGGATACTCTACTAATAGTGTTGCTTCTTGACAACGTTCTCTTTCATTTCGTCTTCATTGGATATACCTCTCTTAAACTTCCTCTTCAAATACAGTTTCAATTGGCTTTTCCATCAAGGCAGCATGGGAACCAACACATACAGCACTTGAACCAATTAACCACATCATAGTTGAGATTGGACTTGCTAAGAATCCTAAAGGAATAGCAACAATCAACAACCCAGTGTACAATTGACTAGTGTTATATCTGCCAAATGGAGTAACTAAATCTTCCCCATTTAATCTATTAATACCAAAGAGCCCACCAACAACAAAGCAAGTAACGAATAATAACAAGAAGTTGGTAATAAGGGCATAAATACTTAAAACTGATACTATGGCAATATAATTTGCTGAAAAGTAGCCCAAATTAAATCCAACTCTATTTTGAATTTCACCAAAGTTGGAAGGTTTGGAGATTCTTCTAAAATCAAAGAATTCTTGTGGTGGTCTAAGTTTGGAAACACTATTTTGAACTGAACTGAAGTCACTTCTGATTCTATCTAAATTGAATCTATCTGATACGTTGGCAAATTGCTATGTCGAGAGTTAGTACTTGTCTGCCTTCAGGTTTTTACTTCTTTTGACATAGTTCTCATAGGAACCTGTTTGGCATAGGTAAGGAGTTATATACATACTGATAAACTTAAATATTGAGCCATGATTGGTTATTGTATATTAGTATGTTAGGGTTAGGGTATGTTTAATTTAGTTGATAACAAACTTGCAAAAAAAATGTGTGTCTGTCTGATACCTTAAATAAGAAACTACAAAATTGAGATTAATTTTAGCACATCAAAGGTGTAATTATGAAACAGACCGACAGACAGACAGACAGAAAAAAGAAATTTATTTTTTTTACTTACGTGTCTTGGTCCGTTTGATACATAGCCTGGTTTTGTGAGTGGGTTAACGATAAAGCCATTGCACACTTCAGACAATAGAAGGTAGTAGAAACACAATGGTAGTTAATGGACCCGTTTTTCTTCCAACCGTTTACCGAATTGTGCTAAATTTGATTGAATGATATATCTGCAGGTTAGAACCATAATTTGTTGAATTAAGCAAAATATACGCGTAGCCCTACTTGTCCCTACTTGGGTTGTATATGTCAGTAATTACATTTTGTTAACAAGCCCTCAAGCAACTATCCTAATCAGATTTGACATGGATCTTGAACTTGGCTGGGCCTTCTAGGTGATATTACACACAGCCTTGTTTCTTGGAATTGCATTATCGTAGACTCTCAATAGGCTGTGCCCTCTTGGCAGTTACCGGGGTACATTTAAGAGAGGATACCCCATTTATCTCCTAATAAATTATATTACCATATTTACATAAGCTAACTATCTCTATAAATTCAAATCCTTTTTAACCATAGCACGACAAATTGGGTGATATCCCATTTCAAACTTCTTAAAGTAGTAAATAGCCAATTCACGATCAACCTTATTCAAAATTGCATAACCAGGTCTAACAAACTTCATTCTACCTACAGTACCTAACCATTCTCCCAATTTAGTTTTAAATTCACTACGTTCTCCACTGACTTGTAAATAATACCATCTAAATAAGATTTCAGCATTAAGAGTTTGATTGTACTCTTTGTATGTAGCTTCCATCAAACGTAAAAGTTCTTGATTGGTATTCCATTTGAATGATTCCACTTTTTCATATGAGATCAATGTATCCAAGAATACAACTGATTGATTGGCATTGAAATCGGTAATATCTTGTTCAGAAAAGGTACCTGATGGAACTTGTTTACTTCCAGTAAAACTATACCATTTGTTTGCTAAGTCATAACATTTATCAGCAATTGTAGTGTCGAATTTAGGATCAACAGGTGGCATACCTGGTTGGAATAACCATTTTTCCCAATCAATAGAATCCAATTCTTTGGTTTTATCATTAAAGAAATCATACAACACATCAATGAATTGATAAGTATCCAAGGAAATGTATCTAAATTTCTTGAAATAATATGGAATAAACTTATCAAATGTTTTCTTACCGCCAACTTTCTTTTCAATATGGAATAATAAATTAAACCCCTTTTCATAAGGAACAGTAGAAAACGCATCATCTGGATCTTCACCATTTTTCAAATCTTGAACTAACGTAGAATATTTATCAACATCATCACCCATAGATTTAAGATTATTTTCTAAATCATTCCAACCAATAATTGCATTAAATTGTCTAACACTCTCACCATATTCTTCAGGATTTTCCAAACCACGATCTTTTGCTTCAGCAATTGCAATTCCTTCGAGAATTCTTCTTTCTAAATAAACGGTCCAACCTTCATTCAACCAAAAATGTTCCCAAGAACAATTGGTAACCAAATTTCCTGACCACGAATGAGCCAATTCATGGGCAACAACACTAACTTGAGATCTATCTTTACAGATCAAAGTTGGAGTTAATTGACATAAATTAGGAATTTCCATACCTCCATAAGGGAAACTTGAAGGTAAAATCAATGAATCAAATCTTAACCATTCATATTCAAATATTAATTTTTCAGCAATTTGAATGAAATTTTCCATATCCTGTTCAAATTCCCATTTGCATTCTTTGATTTTACATGGTTCGGAATAAACATCTGATCTAGGACCAACTGGGGCATTAACAATATCCCCAGAAGCAATAGAAATAAGATATGATGGGATAGGTACTGGTTGAATGAAATGATAGGTATTTTTGTCGTCGTCATTTTGTTTAGGTGAAGGACGTCCAGACATTAAGGTTGGCAATGGGGAAGTTGCTGATAAGGTATAAGTCGATTTAAGTGCTGGAGTATCGAAACATGGGAATAGACTTCTAGCATGGATAGCTTGACATTGACAAAAGAGATATGGAGCATTCTTACCATCAGTGGCTTCCTTATCTAAAAATTGTAAAGCAGTACATTTTTCAGTTGTTTGGAAATTGATAGATAACTTGAAAGAAGAATCATCATTAGTGTTGTTGGTAGTTGGTAATGGAATAGATAATTTTGAACCTAATTGATCTTGACGTTCATGTAATTTATAGTTCGAAATTTCAGTGGAATCAAGAATGACCTTGTCAATAGTTAAATAGGAAGTATCTAATTCAACTTTATCAACATTTAAATCCTGTTTAGTTAAATCAAATTCAACTGATCCAATAACAATCTTTTTATCAAATGACATATCAAAATGTAATTTGGTATTGTTAATGATAAAATTGGTATAATTGGATAAAGTGGAAGGATCAATCTCTGGGGAATGAGTTGGACGATGAGATTTTATAATTTCCATGGCTATCGTACTTGTTCTTCTTGAAAATGTCTTCTACTCTCTTGAATGCTAGTATTCTTAAATGGGAACAAGAGTGGATTATATTTTAAAGGTTTTAATCTATGTTTTATACTTATATTGATTCTAAGTAATAAACGTGAATGAAGAATGCCGTATTGATGCCTTATCATATTATGTTTATTTATTTGTCAGAATGAGTGAGCGAGATGGCACTAAATTTATTTGATGCCCTTTGATTATATGGGGGTATAACATATGGAATAATTTATGCTTGCGGTTAAACGGCTCAAAGAGATAAGACAAGCGAGAGAGTGTGAAAACTCAAAGTAATAAGTATTAATCATTTTGCTCATAGTAGTAAGCATAATAATAAGGTGTAATAGTCAGTTAGCTGTAAATTAGTATCGTAGCTTATTGTTATTACATCCATTAATTTACCAAGTTTGGTGCTAATTATGACAATTCTCTTCCACAATAAAATTAAGATTTTACCAAACTATTACATTCATAGACTATTACCAAAATATTCCAACTATCCTCTTCTTATATAAATCGTTCTCTTCCACGTTTAGGATACTTTACGCAAATATACTATAAGATCATAGCTAGGTTTTTAATTAAAGTAATTGTGATCTATTGAAGTCCTATTTTCGCACACTTATATAACCCAATCAAACTAATGGAAAATTTCATTACCATTGGCAAACCAAAAAAAAACCTCACTTAACAAAATTTCAACTACCATTTAATTAAACCCCCTTCGTAATTACTACACTACTATATATTTATCAACTATAAGAAAATATGGCACACAACCCTTGGGCAAAGAGAGATGCATGGAGATACGAAGGTCAATTCACTCGTGCTAACCGTTTCAAAGGTTCATTACCGGGTTTAGGTTCTGCAGTTGTCCTTTTTGCTGCTTATTGTGCTTATGAACAAGTCTTTTTAAAGAAAGATAAGCATCATGATGAACATCACTAGATCTTATAAACGTTAAAATGATATTTATTTGAAAGAGTAAAGGAGAGGTCTGTTACTTGTTGTTGTCGTTGTCGTTGTCGTTGTTTATTTTTGTATATTTATATTTATAGGTTAATATTTTGGCATTAAATACATTTTTCATTCTTGTTACTATTACAATTGTTTTTATACTGAAATGTTTATATTAAAGTATGAAATGATCTATTTACAGGGGAAGAACTGTATGCGTTATTGGGTGGTAATCTATTATTATTTCTCTTCTTCTTGTTCTTTGCTTTCGATTTCGTTTGCAAGATCAAAATCACCATCCAACATGGCCTCAAACATAGATGTGACTGCGTCACCTTGGTCAACCAAACTACCAATAGGAGCGCTAGATGCAGACAAAGATGCACGTAAAGTATCACTTTGCTTCTTGGCAGATATAGTCCAGGCATCTACTGCCTTTTGTTCATGTTTAAGGGCAGATTCCATGACTGAGTTAACATGTATACCACCATACATGGCTGATTCTTCTCTAGCAACATGACTTTCCATTTCTTCTCGCATTCTTAATCTATAATATTCAAATCTTGCTTTATCATATGCTTCATACATTGTATATTTAGTTCCATCCAGTTTCCTTTCATTAGATAAAATATAGATAGTTCTTTGAACTACACATTCCCCATCTAATGGCTGATCCAATTGTTGTAAACGGGACCAATTGCCGGAGGATTTGATGGCACTATTTTCAATCAAACTCTTTGGACGAGCTAATTCCCATGGATGATTATGATAAAATACATCTCTTAATTGATCTTCAAAAAATTGTAACTTTGGAATACGATGAATATCACCATGTTTTGGAATTCTTTCTTCTTTTGAGGTTCTACTTTTATATCTACCACCATTGGCCATTAAATCCTTAGCATCCTGTTTTGAAGTTAAATTGGAAGCTGGATCTGGTTGTTGTTTCTTGTCGGTATATAAACGAGGAATTTTGGTAAGATTAGTGGTTGGTGGATGACGGGCAATAACATCTAACCATACTGGAGCGTCTTTAAGAACCCCCATGTTGACAAAATGGGAGGCAAATTCAACAACACGAGTTGGCTTGGTTTGAAACTTCATTGTCTTTGTTGTTGCTGTGGTGGTGGTCCCTTCAAAGGTTGGATGTGTTGTTGTTGGTGAACTTACTTAAATCTGTACTCACTTCTGTTCGTACTAATTATTGAAAAAATTTTTTTTTCACTCTTCCATTGTTGGCGTGCCATACAAAATCAAGAAAAAATTATTTAGCACCATACTTAAGAAGAGTGAGTAGGAGTATGGTGGTGATGGTGATAGGAAGATCAACAAAACTACTAAGACAATGAAATATGAACTTTATACGAAGATATAGCACAATAATAGGACTACCTCCGTCTCCAACAACGAAAATAAAATATTTAAAACAAGTAAAGCCAATAAAGTTCCTGCCATCGCTTGATATTGCAATCATAAATTTCATAGCACGAGTGAAATCAGAACAATCAGCTCACTGTGGGTCATTATTGAAAGCTATTGATTTATTGATAGATACGCATTATAACTTGCTTGCTTCCGTATTTAAGCTTAAAAATGCTCAAAATCCATATGACGTTCGACAATATATATTTGATAGAATGTCAAAGGGCAAGATTCTCGAAAGTTATGAAACAAATAAGGTATTGAAAGAACGTCGAGAATTACTTCACCGAATTAGATTAAAACCAACCAGAGAGTATCAACAGTTTGTCAAAGAATTATACCCGAGAAACATCAGTCATTCTAATGGGTTATTTGCAACAAATACTAAGAAATTTCATATTGTTGATAATGCTCAAAAATACAGTAAACCAGATCCAAATCGATTAATTAAACGATATATGCAATTACCTTCACCGGCACCACTATATATGTCACCAAATGATCTAAATGCGTTACTTGAGAACTTTGTACAACAGACAGAGAGGTTTAATGTCTGCGAATCCTTATATCAAAAGATAATAAATCATAAGCAAGAAAATATAAAACATTTGATATCAGCCATAGAAGATCAACAAGAATACATATCACAATGTACTAAGATCTTGTCAGATGTCAAGCTGGCAGGTTTACCCTTAACTCCAAAAGAACAGAATCGATTACTTTATTTGTCTTTTTATCGTGATCGAAAGGAAATTGTTGAACTTTATCACCTGTTGAAGGACGATGAAAATCCAAATTTATACCCAACATTTGATTTCAAAACATATAAGCAATTGGTCGAATCTTTAACAAAAAATGGATCGATTGATCTCAAGCCGGATGTATTTCGTACGTTATTATTTCATGGCGTGAGACATGATCGATTGGAAGTGATTGAGGATTTATTAAGACCTGCTTTGGGTTCAGAATCAAAGGAGATCTTATCAGATAAATCTACGCAAGAGATGATTACTGCTGGAACTGGGGTTTCCTTATTAGAATATTTTCAACTGGATTTGAATAATCCTAAGAATGTAGAATATCTAATTAAAACACTTGATTTTATAACTCAAACTGGGAGGTTCATGAATGAAACGTTAGTGAATCAAGTTATCAGAATGCTGATATGTATAGGAAAGGTAGGATATGCAGAAACCCTACTCAAGGATGCTTTCTTTCCCAAAATCGAAGAAGGGCAACAACAGCAACAGCAGGAGAATATACAAAATAATAATGATAATCCTGAAGAGAGTGTTACCAAAAAAACACAATTTGAAGATATAAAGCTTAGCTTTCAATGGTCATCAGTTTATCGAAATTTAAAAGTCATAACTAATGATCCTACAATTAATTATAAATTTGCCCCAACTCGGAATACCTTCGATCCATTAATCAAATACTACTGTGCCCAACCAAACACATCATTCAATCGAGTTAAACTCATGCTTAAAATCATCACTGATCATGCCAAGCTCCCCATGAACGATTCATTTTATCGAGTAATCTATGAAGCATTTATAAAACGATCCACAAATCAAGATATTTCCGATTGGACATGGGATCAATTATCACAAATCACATTGACATTAGTTGGGATTAATAGTAAAACTGAATCAGCAACAACATATCTGCAAGATACTCAAAAAACAATTACAAGCCTTCTAAATGCTGGTCGAGTATCGATATATGAATTCGAAGATGTTTTACGGAAATCATCACAGATACATGGGTCTGCACGAATAACCAATCTGATGATGTTGGATATATTTGAAGCTTTCGAGTCGACGTTATGGAAATATAGAAACGTGACTGGTTCATATAAATATCAAGAAATTATGGAAGACGTTGAAGAAATGAGGATGTCATATCGTAGAGCCATGGATTTCAAGGAGGAAGAAGAAACGGTGAACAAACTGTATAGACTTGATAAAGATATTTCTTTAAGACGAGTATATTTACTTGAATTGGTTTCAAAGGTTTCAAAGGGATTGAAGGACGAAGTAGAAAAGGAAAGAGAGGAACATTAATAGCGAAGTGATTGAAGAAGAAGTATAGAAATTTTGCATTTTCTTGTTATTATAGTAGAAATAGATTTTTGGGTTGGCATTGTATATAGACAATATTTATTTATTTATTAGGATATTTGATTAAATATTTCATTCTAGTGTAGGAAGGTTATACACCTAGTGTGTTCCCTTGTATATCACGAAGATATTTTGTAAATTATACGGAATTTGCCTGTGCATCAGTCATAAAATTTGTTGCACACAAATTTGAATAGTTAATATAATTATCAACCCCTGTTTTTAAGTTTATAGAAGGCAATATAATAAATCACCTAAATCCACCCTGAAGGAGGAAAGGAGCTTATCATACAAAAAAGCTTCTTCTAGTATTGCGGTTTAAGTCAATGAGGCTAGAGTGAAATCTTCTACAAGGATTTAAACTTTCCTCAGAACTGTTTCTACTTCACTAACAATGTGCCTTGGATATGAACTTCCAAATTATTACCTGAACTTAATCTGTTCTGTCATGGTTAAATTGGTCTTATCAAGTTTATATGTTATTTTTATTTTTTAGTTGTGTCAAAGTTTTGCAAGACTAAATTATTATTTTTCTAATTTAATTTACCCCTAAATACCCCTTAACAGATTCCGTTAACTACCAAGATTTCTTAAACAAATACTTTTCTATTTCAACTCCTCTGATTTGACCTGTTTAGAAATCTAGGGTTCTTTGCATTAATGCGAAACCCCAACAATGGCATTCATCACAATTCATACCTGATCTTATTTCATAGAAGTACTTAGTAAGTCGCGGCCACTAGCATTCATTGTACTCAACACGATACTGTGGCTAGCTCTACTTTCCCAGATTGGGAGGGCACTGATAGTAAAAACCGTAAGGTATTTGAGTCACCTTCATTATCTAGTTGGTGGCACACATAGGAACAATTTGGTGCCTTTCTGACGACCCTTGACGAAGCGCGGTATTACTTTTGGTGTTGACCCCTGTTGGATCTTCCTTGCTGTGTCGAAGGATTGAATTGTACAAATGTTTGAATTCGATACTATTGATACGAATTTTCCAGTCAACAAAGCCAACCGAGAACAGACTCTGGATAAGTGTCATGATGATGATGTAAGAGAAAGAGATGCGCGTTTACAAAACTCAAGACCAAATGGCGAAGAATATTGTACTAACACGGATTATGGATGATAATTGATACAAGTAAAACTTAAGCATTTCAATACTGTTCTGATGTAACTAAGAATGACAGAGATAATCTACTGACTAATGTATCCTATAGAGACATTAAATAATTAAACAACTGACCAAAATTGTTCACCGCAATAAATATATATAGGAAACCAGCCTATAAAAATCAGGAAAATTTCTACATTGTAGTTGTTGGTTTTCTCTTATATGTGTGTACTAAACTCATGAATTGACGTCATAAAATATAGATCACAACCGTTCTATACGTGTTGCTCTCATAATTATATGAAATTGTTATTCGAATGGTGTCTGAAATTTCTCGTAGAATTGAATTCTCGTTAAATTGGAAATATAATTATATGTCTATTAAAAATGGCCGATGAAATGAAAAACCAACCAGCCAACAAGATGGCTGAAGACGGCTGGAAAAGAGATCCTATCTAATTATTGAAACATAATTCAACTTACAAAAAATGTATAACTTGCTTTCACCAGGGCTTATATTTCATGAAGGCTGCGGATTGGAAATACAAATTGGATGGTAAATCTTTGAATCACTAACGTCAGTTTACTGAAAGGTCTAGTGGATACCTCAAAGTTGAAGCATCTCAATCGGCTGTAAATGTTGATGGCTAATATGATGCTTTATAATTTGGGATTTGATGACGTAATAATTTTTTATGAAACAAACAAATAATCTTGAGAATAAAAGTTCAGAATTGGCCAGA
Source organism: Hemisphaericaspora xylofermentans (assembly GCA_002105455.1). Taxonomy (NCBI): domain Eukaryota; kingdom Fungi; phylum Ascomycota; class Pichiomycetes; order Serinales; family Debaryomycetaceae; genus Hemisphaericaspora; species Hemisphaericaspora xylofermentans. Next base: position 4,886 of record NDXA01000106.1, on the reverse strand, counting down.
TAGAGGGTGCTGTTCTTCCAAGCAATGTGAACAATTGAAGTATGTAATTTCATCCAATTCACAACAACAAATTGTAATTGGAAGGTGTCACGATTGACCTTTGATCAGTAAGACATTTATCTTTGTGAGCAATCAATGTCAATATCAGTTGCATGCGCAACATTTGTTTTCAATGCAACATAAAATATGGAGGGGGCGCAGAGAGTTTTGAAGCTTTTACAACAGTCTTGGCTGGCCAATTACTATCATTCCTACATATAAGGCTAAGAAATTCTACTACTTCAAGGGGGGATAAGCTCTAATACTTGACTTGATATGGCTTTTAATCTGTGCAATTAATGTAATAATGTGCTGATGGCTCAGTATAAATTTTCTTATTGTTTAAGGTTACTTTTGTTACATTCTTATAGTTTGATTCTTAGTAAGATGAAATTTCATCTTAAACCCAACCACCCAAATTTTTTCTTACATTAACGCAAAGCAACGCAAACTTAAACGGAGAAATGAATTTCAATTTTTACAACCTTCTGGTATTTTTTTTTAAAATTTGGTTTCGTCATCAACAATTGATTTATCTACATATATATCCAGCAAGTAATCTATAATGGCTGCTATACCAGCTGTAATTCCCGACAATCCTGATCTTGAAAAGTCGGTTCAAGTATGTACAAACAATCAATCAATTGAGAGAGGTTCTCGAACTCTCGTCTTTCTAAAAAATACATCAATTTAATGCCAAGGAAGAATAATCATACTAACATCAAATTCAAGCCAAATGATATCTTAAATCCGCCAAAACAGGTAGAAGTTGAACAACTCCCTACAGTTGAAGATGCAATTGTTCCTCCATCTGCTACTCCAAAACAACAACAGCAAGAAGCATCCGTTCTTTCATCGATTCAAACCCTGATTGATCGCCCAAGTACAATTGGGAAAAGTACTGTATCCGTAGCTAATCTCACTCCTAGTGAAGATTTAGATATTTCGAATATTAAAACGAAACCCCCACCTAGAAAATCAGTAGATGTAACTTTTAGAGGTTGGAAAGAAGTTGGTAGATATGAAGAAAGTGATAAATTAACCGAAGAAGATGAATTGGTGGATTTACTATCTACAACATCCAGTTTGGATAATTATATCCCTGCATCCGCAATTGGAGATTGGTATCATAATGTTGGTTACCTAATTGTTGGTGCTTTGTTATCTTGGATAATCGGATGGCTTGGATTATCCGCTGCTCCATTATTCCCAGTCATGGTTGCCTTTTCATTATTGTATCGTGCATCTGTGAAAAAATATAGAGTATTATTAAGAGATGAAGCTCAAAGAGAATTCTCGGTTAAAGTAATTGAAAATGATTATGAATCAATGGATTGGTCTAATTTATTCTTGGAAAAATTTTGGTATTATTTAGAACCTTCAATATCTCAAATTGTTTGTGAATCTGTTAATCCAATATTAGCATCCTCTCCTGCTCCAGCATTTATTCAGAAATTATGGATTGATAGTTTTACGTTAGGAACTAAACCTCCGCGTGTGGAAAGAGTGAAAACTATGCATGGTACACCTGATGATGTTGTAGTTATGGATTGGGAATATTCATTTACTCCAAATTCCATTGTTGATTCAAATACTAAACAAATTAGAAATAACATTAACCAAAAAACAACTGTCAAGGCTTCTTTATTTGGTGTAACTATCCCGGTTGCGGTGTGTGATGTTGCATTCCGTGGGCATGCTAGAATTAGAATGAGGTTAATGACCTCTTTTCCACATATCGAGACTATTAATGTATCCTTATTACAACCCCCACAATTTGATTTCAACACCAAGATTCTTGGTGATATGCCTTGGTATTGGGAAGTATTGAACTTTCCTGGTTTGTATCACTTCATCAATGATATGGTTAAGAAATATGTTGGATCTATGTTGTTTACTCCACTTTCCTTCCAATTAAATATTCAACAATTATTATCTGGTTATTCTTTGGATTCTGCTATTGGTGTATTAGCAATTAATGCTGAATCTGCGAGAGGATTGAAGGGTTTCAGTTCCCTTGGAAACACCTTAGATCCATTTTTGACGTTTGGTTATAAAGATAAAGTATTGGCCAAGACTAAAGTTATAGATGATACTAATGCCCCCGTATGGAATGAAACTGTATATATTCCAGTTTCTTCATTATCTGAACCTTTGAATATTTCTGTTATTGATTTTAATGATTTCAGGAAAGATAAAACTGTTGGTATTATTCAATTTGATGTTGAACAAATATTGGGTGAATCTAAACCATCCAATTTGACTGTCCCATTTATGAGAAATAATAAACCGGTAGGAGAATTAAAATTCGGAATCCAATATATGCCAACTATTGAACCTATCAAACAAGCAGATGGATCATTCACTCCTCCACCAGATTTAAACACTGGTATTGCCAGAATTGAAATTGTAGAAGCAAGACATTTGAAAGGAGGTGATAAGGGTGCATCCGCTTATGCTGAACTTAAAGTCAATAAGGAAACTGTTTTAACCACACCTACTCAAAACAACACCAACACACCAGGGTGGGGTGCATCTACTGAACAAATTATTTTCGATCGTGTCAAGACAAGAGTTAAAATTAACATAAAAGACAAGAGTGGAAAAGTCTTGGGACAAATTGGTACCCATTTGAATTCCCTTATCGATGCGACTCAAGTTGAACAAACTTGGTTCCCATTAGCTAATGGGGGAGAAGTCAGAATTTTAGCCACTTGGAAACCAGTTGCATTGGAAGGTGTAAGTGGTGCAAGCGGATATACACCACCAATTGGTGCTGTTCGTGTTAGTGTTAAACATGCTGAGGATTTACGTAATTTGGAAACTATAGGTAAAGTTGATCCATATGTTAGACTTTTGGTTAATGGATTTGAAAGAGCAAGAACAATTGCTTTTGATTCAACTTTGAATCCTACATGGAATGAAATTCATTATATTACTGTCTCTTCACCAAATCAAAAGCTTACTCTTGAAGCTATGGATTTTGAACCACGTTCTTCAGATAGAACTCTTGGATCATTTGATGTTAATTTAACTGATATTATTCAAAAGGATGAAACCGGGAAATATATTGAGCATATTGATAAAGGGGATAGATGCAATAAGTTAATTCATAAGAAGGGTCCAAAAGGTAGTATTACGTATTCACTTTCATTTTATCCTGCTTTGCCAGTGATGTCATTACAAGATATTAATGATGAAGAAGAAGAAAAACAAAAGGCAGCGGAAGAAAGAAAGAAGAAAGAAGAAGAAGCCTTGAAGGAAGCTAGTAAAGATGACGTTACTTCAAAGGCTGAAACAGTTGCCAGTGTTGAAGAAGTTGATGAACAGGAAGGACAAAGTCAAAAATTGAAATTAACCTTGGATGAATTAATCACTTACAAAAGCGGTGTTTTTACCTATGAAATAATTGATGGTAATCTCACCAAGGATGACATTTATTTCCAAGCATTCTTTGACAATTATATGTATCCAAATTTTACCACTAGAGAAATTGAAAAGAAGAAAGTTAAGATTGGTTTAACTGGTGACGTGGTAGTTAAAGAATTGGATTGGTCAAAGGCTAATTTCCGTCTTGTTAAAAGAAAGAATGATAACCGTGCTTGTAAAGCCGTGGCTGAAGCTACAATTCCAACCTTACAACTTTTGAAAAATTGTTACCATAAACCAAATAACTTAAAACTTGCCGGTCCAGGAGAGGCTACTTTCACAATCCAATGTTCTTGGATTCCACTTATTTATGAAGATGGTATCCCACCACAAGATTCAATTAATAATTCCGGTTTGCTTACAGTCGAAGTGATACGCGGAGAAGGACTCCCAGCCGCTGATAGCAATGGTAAGTCCGATCCATTTATGGAAGTATTCCTCAATAGTGACAAGGAGGAATTCTTAAAGACCAAAAAAATCAAAAAGACACTTGATCCAGTTTGGAATGAAAGTGGAACAACTGAAGTTGCCAACAAATTCGATTCAATACTTAAATTTGTCTGTTATGATTGGGATTTAGCTGAGCTGAATGATTTATTAGGTATTGGATATCTCCCATTAAAGGATTATGATACTCGTAAGGGTGTAGTTGAAGCAGAAGTTGAATTGAAAGGTGAACGTGGTGAAAATGCAGGTAAAGCATTTGTGAAACTTTCATTTAAGCCAGAATTCATCATGATTGTTAAACCAAGAAGTTCTACGTCAATTGGATTGACTGCGGTTGGAAGTGTAGGTAAGGGAGTTGGAAAGGGGGTTGGCACTGTCGGAAAAGGAGTTGGAACAATTGGGAAAGGTGTTGGTACTGGTATAGGTACTGGTATTAGAGGTCTTAGAAGAGGTCTTGGTTTGGGTGGTGGACATCCTAACAATAACGTTGATTGATTTTTTCTCGTTTATACACTTTAATATATGTTTGCTGTCTCTTTATTTGGTTCTAATCGGGATGGCTAATGAGTTTGTAATATTGCAATAATCCAATTGCATGTTGGCCGCAATCAAACTTTTTGTTCAAACATAGGTTTGCTTGGAGTATTCGGTTAACGTCTTTGACCTAACAATAACACCTATTGCATCAAGTAACTTCGGTCTACAAGTAGTTTCTGTGGTGCTTAGAGAGTGTCTATTTTCAAACTGAAATTACTCATAGAGATCAGACCACGCATTTCAGCAACTATACTACATCCTCTTTTAACTTTAATAGCGTAATCTTGAACATTTCTCGATTCAGTCTCAAGAGATTACTTGCTAACACACGTGAATCATAGAGTAAATCAAGAAATTTTGCGCCCTACTCTACAAAGAAATATACAATATAACAAGATATGATTAAAAATAATAAATAGCTAAAAGATTAATAC
>NDXA01000105.1:0-44939 GCA_002105455.1 Hemisphaericaspora xylofermentans | reverse complement strand
TTTAAGTGTAACATTTGAATAGGGGTTAAATTAGCATTGCAGATAAACAATCGTAAGTTTCTGGAAAGATTAAGGGGATGAACAAATTCCCATATGTGGTTAGTTACAGGACATTTAGTATATAGATGATGAAAAAAATATAAACTCCCAAGATATCGCGACCACAGAGTTCACAACGTTTATCCGAGTAATGAGTGCCATGACCCAAATTGACACGGTGTATAGTGTCCATTCCATCAGGATATATCCGTTTTGCCTTCACAAGATTCGTAAAAAATTTTCGCCACGATTCCGAAGATAAATCATAAAGACGAGACCAGCCATTAGGAATGAGGGTTGTACGCTTGGCAAGATTGAACTTACGTGAAAGTGACAGAAAGAACTCAGGTTGAAGGTCTTCAAAAATGTCAGGTACAGAAGGCTTCAAATCCATGTTGCAAAAACTAGAATATTCATTGGGAGACCACCAATGCGGTTAAGCCGTGAATTGTTTCCTATAATCCCGTACAAGTTCAAACCATGCATTCAATAGGAGGACTCAGTAACATTAAATAGAGTGGTAGTAGAAATATCCTGACCCTTTGAATTAATAGTAAGTTTCGTTAAAAATTCCCACCAAGGAATAGCAAGAATGCTATTGGTGGTAGCATTAAAGGAATCGGACATCCTATCAACAAAATCTTGAATCTTACTTCGAAAAACCGCGAAATTCCAGTCCGTGGTATTAGAGAATGTTTGCCACACATAAGCAGCTCGCCTCCTTTGAGTTGTTCGTCTATATTCAATAATCCAAATCCGCCTTGGGAATTAAGGGCAGTAACCCTGTCAAACGCTATTCCTTTGAAAAAAGAACCAAGGCGAGAGTTCAAATATTTAAGGTCGGATGAGACCATTGGTTGATGTACATCACGGTAGTAGATTTTCGACAAAATATAGGTATTAAAACCCGTGGCCCGCAAATGAATTGGAACTTCCACAAGTTCTTGTGCCCACAATTGCTTGACAAGCTTAAGTTTTCCAAGAAAAATTTTTCATATCAATTCCCAAATATCGAATGTTATCAGTCATTAAATTCTTATATGGAAAGTTCAAAACCGAAGGACGATCCCCTAAAGTATAACCGATGGTTTTCTGCACATTTAATTTGGCATTAGACACCTTTTCATATTTACTTAACAATTCCCCAAAAAGATTTGCATCACTATTTGAACCATCTAAAAAGATCACCAAATCATCCGCATATGCTAAAAACTTAACTTGCAAAGATAAAAAAGTAGTAGAAAGAGAATAACCATGTAATTGTTGTCCGAGATAAAATAAAAACGGCTCAAGGAATAAATTGAATAGTAAGGGTGATACTGGATTACCTTGCCTGGTGCCTTGTTGTAAAGGAAACAAACGTGAATTGTAATTATTGATGCGTACACATGCCTGTTGTTGGGTTGTTAACAGTAATAAGATACGACAGATTTTTGGACCTAACCTAATTTTGTGTAATATGATTTTAAGATATAAATGGGAAACCCTATCAAAAGCTTTGTTAAAATCAACCACCAATATAGTCCCTTCTGGGTTATGGGAAGTTATCATATCTTGATATACATATTCAAATTTTTGTACATTATTGTCAATATGTCTACTCCTCATAAACCCGACCTGTTCATGGGTAATTATATCTGCTAATACCGGTTGAAGTCTTTCATTTAATACCCCAGAGATTAATCTTAAGCCACAATTTATTAATGATATAGGGCGATAGTTTTGAACATATGTTAAATCTTTATCGTTCTTCGGGATTAAGGAAATAAGAACAGTAGTAAAACACTCAGGTAATATTCCTGTTCTCATGATCTCATTGACACAATCCGTTAATAGTGGACCAACCTTATTCCAAAGAAGTTTATATAAGCGATAACCAGCACCATCTTCACCAGGGGCCGACTGATTCGAGCAACGAGCAAGGACAGCTTCTAGTTCATCAAGTGTAATATCCTTTTCTAAGTCTTGTGCTTGTGCTTCTGTAACTGACTTTGGGAAATCCTCAAGGTATGTATTAATTATATCAGTCATGTCCTCTTCCATTTCATTACTAAATAGTTGTTCATAATAATTGGTAGCGATATTAACAATTTCAGAAGTGGCTTCCGCTGTACAACCTTCCTCCAAAGGATGAAGTTTAGAGATAATCGGTAGCTTTTTCTGATGACCTTTAAATCTTTCATTTAAATCTTTAAAAATTTGTTTTTGTACCGACTGTTGGGAGACTAATGAATGTTGAACATTAGAGGAAAAACAAAATTAAAAACCTCGGCAAGTTAATTAAGGAAGGAAATTAAGCTGTGCAGTCGTTTGGAGGTATATTCATCAACTTTTCGTGGATGGTGTTTTATTTTCCTATTTCCTACGGTTTTCTAACAAGCACTTGCCCATAGCTTTTAGAAATGTTATACTGTTTGATAAACTCATTGTGCTTCTTAACTGTATTGTTTAAATAAATTGGAAACATACAGATTGTTATTGAAAAAAAAAAAAACAAGTCCGGGAGATCTGGTTTAGAAAATTAGTCAAATTTCTTGCCAATTTATCCCAAGTTGGTCCAATTGTGAACGTTTCGAAGAGCTTATTTCAAGGAAAACTACCTTCCAAATTGAGTCAAGCATTTGAATTCTAACGAGCAATAACATTACTAAACCAAGAGAATAATATAGTCTATTTTATTGCTGGCCAGGAGAGGTGCCCTGAGTTGTATTTTTCAGGTTTAAAACACAAGAGAGAACAAGCATGAACGACACACGAAGTATGAAGTTGTTATATTCATTGATGGGGCTTGTTAAGACTAAGTTTAGATTTAAATATTTTTTGAAGATATAGAAAGAATAGACCTACACTGGGGAATCGCAATAGTTTGTCTGAAGTGGGTTCATTTCTTTGGAGCTTAAAAGCTCAGCGAATACACCTTCACCCACAACAATAATTATTTCCTAATTTAGCTCGTACGTTATAGCGGGTAAAGTAAAAATCCAGTATTTGGTCTCCTTATGATTTAAAAATTCAGGAAAAGAACTTTGCTTCGTTCGTAAGAGTCAGTTTTTTTGCAACCATTTCGACATTAAAGTAATACCTCTCGTCCAAACTGAAATCCTTTGTTACTTACAAAGATATTTTAAGCTAACCATTAAGAGAAAAGTTTGAGAATAAGACATTGAGCTAATTCTTACACATGGGCACTGTTTCTTTTGCCATAACGGATTGTTTTCCTATACTTCTACTCTAGCCGTTAGAAACAACCACATTGTAGCAGAAAATGGCCACGATGGGTCACGTAGAATGGGTTGTGCCTAACAAGTAATTAGACAGGTAGACATTCCAGATAGAGAAATTTGGTGAGAAAAGGTTGCACACATTATATTCTTATATTTTGACAAATAATCAATTATTTGCGTACCCCAAGGCTACATCATACAAATATGTCCCAAAAACTAATTGCCTTTACAAGCCTTGTAATTCATATTATTCTTTCAAAAGTAAATTCTTATATACAATATTTGAATAAATACACACTTTAAACAACGAACTGTGCCATTACCCAACCAGTTTAAGCATTTCCAAGATAATAATCTTTTTGTAAATACATCCAAATCAAACTAACAGAACTTACAATCAAAGGACCTGCTAATCCCTTTCCCAATTTGCAGGTTCTATAAATCAACCACTCACTTCCGAAATGCCATGCAGCAACCAAGTAAGTAAATTGAACCAATTCATAAACAGGTTTAGTAGTGATATAATAAGCTCCGTAGAATCTGACAATCGAGGTGATTAAAGTCCAAGTTCCAAATGTACGGGCACTTAAATGCGTAACTTGGTTTTTTGTAGGTTGTTCTGGAGATGATTCATTTTCGTAGACTTCTTTGGTGAGTTTAAGATCTTTAGATTGATAGTTCTGGATTGAGTTGAAAACAGAGACTACTGAAATAAAAAGTAACCAATATGGAAGTTTACCCCCTTCAGTTTGGGGTAATATGGATTGAAAGTATGGAATCATTCTGATGGTTGGATCTGGGTTAGCTTGAAAGTATCTTGTGTTGATGTTGATGTGATTTAAATAAATTTTCAGATTTATCGCGATTCTCGGAAACAGAAAACTATTAACGATCAGGAACGTTTGGACTCCACACAAAAAACACATTACGTTATTTAATATTCACGTTACATTATCATTGTATATATAAACTAAACTACGTTAGAGTAAAACTAAAAAAAATATAGTAGAAGGATATAAACGTCTTATCATATTTCTAATGAACAACGGTGGTAGATACATTAGTATGAGCAGAAGCAGTTGGGTCATCACTCTTGGTTGGATCTTGAGATTTCAATACGTCCACAACTGGACCCAACAATCTTTGGAACCCTGACTTGCCCAAAGTTGCCACAATGACATTATCTACAGCTTCAACAGTAGCTTGTCTTGGTAAGTCATTCAATAAGGCTACTTCTCCGAAATAATCACCCTTTGCTAACATAGTAATCTCACCTAATTTTTCATTATAAACTTTACAGTTCCCACTTTCAATCAAATAAAAGTTTTCACCTTGTTCACCTTCAACAACAATCTTATCACCTTTATGATACATTTCGGTATGTAACGCATCAGCCAATTTTGATCGTGCATGGTCATCAAGAGACTTCAAAACTTCAACATCCTTCAAGAAATCTTCATACATTAACCTTCTGTTAAAGGTACCTTCTAATAAGATACGACGGAAAGTTAAACGATCCAATGCCCAACAGCTGACCTCAGTTGCAGCAACAGCAGTAGCTGCTCTTGGAGCGTTATACATCAAAGCCAATTCACCAAACGAGGAACCTTCACTACTTGTGTTAACTTTAGCACCATTGACATAGAAGTCTACAGTACCCTTTTCTATAATGTAAAAGTAATCGCCTTCATCTCCTTGTTGAATAATTACAGCGTCCTTGGGGAATTTCTTTGAAGCCAATGCAGATATGACTGTCTTTTTAGAATTTTGATCTAATTGTCTAAAAAGGAAGTTTTGCTTCAAACTATCAGCCAATGCCTTTTCTTCTTCTGGTGATAAATTATTAACAGGTGGTTTCCAACTTTCTGATTTCAATTTTGCTGGGTTCAAAGCTTCTGCCGATACTGATGTCCTTCTGTTAGCATTAAATGCAATAGGTATATTATTCGGCAATCTGCCAATTGTATGTGATTGTTGTTTTTGTTGTACATGTGGTGCAGATGAGGTTTGCGCATGTGGATCGGCTGAAGCACTAGGGTCGACAGGTACGTTTTGAGTAGTTGGAGTGGAGGTCACAGCAAAGTTACTTCTGAAAAGACCAGCACCAGTACCACTTGATTGCAGATGTCTACTTGAATTGTCTGTATTATGATCTACACTTGCGTGGGGGTCATCATTATCATGAATCAGATGAGGGTCATTTACTGCAAAAGGGGATTTAAAACTTGGTTGTCTGTCAGTCATAAATACAGCACCAGCTGGGTTAAAGTTCAAGTTATCAACCGATGGGAATAAGTTAATTCCAGCTGCATTTGCTTTAGCTTGCTGTGACCATAATTGGCTTCTTTGTGCTTGTAATTTGGAGTTAAAGTAGTTGGCGCAAAATTGTAAGACATCAGGTGGATTCTTAGTGATTAGTTCCTTCTGTAATTGAACCAATTCATCATTGACAATCGGTTGTTGTTGCTGTTGTTGCTGCGACATGATTGGTCTGATCGAATTGCTAGATTGAAGAAGGGATGGAATGAACAATTATAATATTTAATGTGTGGAATAAAATTAAAATATGAATTCTTTTTTTTTTGTTCCTGTGTCAACGAAAATTTAGGAATTGAAATGAAATTGAATTTTTCTGAAAGACGTAAACGTACAATTGCGTTTCTTTGTAGTTTCCCCAAAATATTTAACGATTTAAGATTTTAATTCAATACTTAGATGTAACGTTAGAAATTCTCTTTGTTACATAAATCCTATGATTACTTAGTTGCAATTATTATATGGTGTACAATTGCTAGAATGAAATTGTTTGGCGTATAAAGATTCAACTGAAATAACGGGGGGGAAATTTTGTTAACAGAGCAATAAGGAGAAAGGGGTGGGGAATGGTTCAGATCTAATCGACACAAAACCATGGGAGACATTTTTCGTTTTGGGAACGAGACATTATTATTTTTTTGCATTATTGCACGTGACTTTGTATCACATGACCAAAGAGTCACATGATCAAATAAGTTCCAGGAGTTTGAAAAATTTAGTTGACACGTCATTAACAAAATAGAATTTTCCACAGAATTCCATATGCAGTTTTTTCCCCATAATAAAAATTTCCCGATTTATACAATACAACCATTTTTGACATTAACTAATTGGGCTTTTTCACCTAAATTTAAATGCGTGAGATCAAAAGATGAGGTGTTCAAAAGTTAATTCATGAACGCACACGTAACACCTAAAAAAAAAGAGCCTTCTGCCACAACCGCCATACAAATAAATATAAATAACCAACAATCTCTTTTCATACCCGTTTTCAATTTTTCTTTCACCATTTATTTTTAATTTTATATACATACATTCACATTTATTCCTATAAGTTTATCATCTAAATAGAGATTGACTGAAATAGGAATAACAGCAATAAACTTATTCACATTACATATTAGATTAAGACGGGTTCATATCATAAATATACTTATTCAACAACCTACATTTTATATTTCACCTATTTTAAATTTATAGAAATTTTTAATAATCACCCAAAAAGATGTTCAAGTCATTTCAATCTTCTTGGTTGCCACGTATTGGGTTGCTCTATGTAGCAATTGCCATGTTAATACCCTTGTTAGCTTCAAATGGTCGTAACGGTCCATTTGCAGTAGCTGCTGAAACGGAACATGAAAGTTATGGTACCGTCATTGGTATCGATTTAGGTACTACTTATTCATGTGTTGGTGTTATGAAGAATGGTAAAGTTGAAATCTTGGCCAATGATCAAGGTAATAGAATCACTCCATCTTTTGTTTCCTTCAACAATGAAGAAAGATTGGTTGGTGATGCTGCAAAAAATCAAGCTGCATCTAACGTTAACAACACTGTTTTTGATATCAAGAGATTAATCGGGTTAAAATACAATGATGAAACTGTTCAAAAGGAACTTAAACACTTACCTTATGTAATTGAAAACCAAAAGAACAAACCAGTTGTTAAAGTTCAATACAGAGGTGACGAAAAGACTTTTTCTGCTGAAGAAATCTCTGGTATGATTTTAGGTAAGATGAAATCTATTGCTGAAGAATACTTAGGTAAGAAGGTCACTCATGCAGTTGTTACTGTCCCAGCTTATTTCAATGATGCTCAAAGACAAGCAACTAAGGATGCTGGTACTATTGCTGGTTTAAATGTTTTAAGAATTGTTAATGAACCAACTGCTGCCGCAATTGCCTATGGGTTAGACAAGGATGATAAGGAAAAGCATATTATTGTTTACGATTTAGGTGGTGGAACTTTCGATGTTTCTTTATTGTCTATCGAAGGTGGTGTTTTTGAAGTTTTAGCTACTGCTGGTGATACTCACTTGGGTGGTGAAGATTTCGATTTCAAATTAGTTAGATACATGGCCAAGCAATTCAAGAAGAAGCACGGTATTGATATCACTTCCAACCCAAAGGCTATTGCCAAGTTAAAGAGAGAAGCTGAAAAGGCCAAGAGAACTCTTTCCGCTCAAATTTCCACCAGAGTTGAAATTGACTCATTTGTCGACGGCATTGATTTCTCTGAAACAATTTCTAGAGCTAAGTTTGAAGAATTAAACATGGCAGCTTTCAAGAAGACTTTGAAGCCAGTTGAACAAGTCTTAAAGGATTCTGGTATTAAGAAATCTGAAATTGATGATATTGTTCTTGTTGGTGGTTCCACTAGAATTCCAAAGGTTCAAGAATTATTAGAAAGTTTCTTCGATGGTAAAAAGGTTTCCAAGGGTATTAACCCAGATGAAGCCGTTGCTTATGGTGCAGCTGTTCAAGCAGGTGTTTTAAGTGGTGAAGAAGGTGTTGATGACATTGTCTTATTGGATGTTAACCCATTAACTTTAGGTATTGAAACTTCTGGTGGTGTTATGACTACCTTAATTAAGAGAAACACTGCTATCCCAACGAAGAAGTCTCAAATTTTCTCTACTGCTGCTGATAACCAACCAACTGTCTTGATTCAAGTTTATGAAGGTGAAAGAACTATGGCCAAGGATAACAATAGATTAGGTAAGTTTGAATTAACTGGCATTCCACCAGCTCCAAGAGGTGTTCCACAAATTGAAGTTACTTACTCCTTAGACGCCAATGGTATCTTAAAGGTTGAAGCCACTGACAAGGGTACTGGTAAGTCCGAATCTATTACCATCACCAATGACAAGGGTAGATTATCTAAGGATGATATTGACAGAATGGTTGAAGAAGCCGAAAAGTATGCTCAACAAGATGCCGAATTAAAGGAAAAGATTGAAGCTAGAAACTCATTAGAAAATTATGCCCACGTCTTAAGAGGTCAATTGAATGATAAATCCGAAACTGGTTTAGGTTCTAAGTTAAGTGATGAAGATAAGGAAACTTTAGATGATGCCATTAAGGAAACTTTGGAATTCATTGAAGATAACTTTGATACTGCCACTGCCGAAGAATTTGAAGAACAAAAGCAAAAATTAATCGATGTTGCCAACCCAATCACTTCTAAATTGTATGGTGGTTCTGGTGCTGGTGCCGGTGGTCCAGGTGGTGCCGGTGCTAAATTCGGTGACGATGATTCCGATGATGAATTTGAACATGATGAGTTGTAATCCCTGTAATATTCTTTTATTATTTTTTAGATTCTTTGTTAATAGCACTATATTGAAGTGCTAGGTTTATTTAGAACAAAAATTTACATACTATATAGCAATTCCGTGTATAGTGCAGATAGAGAACTATTGTTTTGACAAACCCATTGTAACGATAAATGTAAGCTTGTTGACTTCGATAGATGTAAATTAAATTGGTGGTTGTTGCATCTATTAATGTAAAATTTGCAACAACTTAGAAGCTGACCAATTTATCACGTGATCGCATTAAAATTTTATGTTGTTCCATGAAATTTGCAATTTCATTGAACCTGACTCAAACAACCAAAAGTAATTAACAGTAGAAAAAAAATTACCAACTGTAACCCAAATGAATGATTGAGAAATAAAGAAGAACCAAAAAAAATTTTTTCTCATATAATTATTTCCATTTAGCAATTATCACCCTATTGGTAAATAGCTCTAGATAAGAGATGGCGAACAGGAAGCTACAAAAGTATGTTTTATTAGAATTAAGTTTATATACATCCCGTAAGGTCAGGGATTGCGGAAACCGAACTTCCGAGGAAGTGCCTCTACAACCTCAAGGCATGATTTCGTATTTGGGACCTTATATGAAAAGCACTTTTATACTAACTATATCCACTCTTTAGGGATATTGAAATAATATTCAAGAAAATCCAGGAAGGATTACATGATTTCAACTATCATTATGACAGATATGAAAGTATAAATACCGACGATGACTCCGATAACCAACGAGAAAAGGAAAAGTTGGAGGGTGATTTGAAAAAGGAGATTAAACGATTGCAGAAGTTCCGAGAACAGATTAAAAATTGGCAACTGAATGATGTAATCAAGACATTAGGACCGTCGGGTACTGCACTTGGAGTGAAACTTAATGACAACAAAAAGCTCATTGAAGAAGCCATGGAAACCTATAAAGACGTGGAAAGGCTGTCGAAATTGAAAACATTCTCAAATCAATCGATTATGATGACATTCTTGGATAGTCAGCTAGCAGGCGACGATGATGATGACGACGACACTGATGAGGATTTCTGGGAACATCTAGAAAGTAGCGATGAAGAAGAGGAGGAAGAATTGGAAGATCTTCCGTCGGATGCTGTCGATGCCATCCATTACTTCAAGGATACTATACAACAGATTCGAGAACAAACAGCGAAGTTGAATCATGAGTATGAAAAAATTGCCCTGAAAAAGATAAGGAAGAACAATTTGACGACTATTGAGGCCAAAAAGGAAAAGATCCAATCTACAATAGCAACAAATAAATTCCATTGTAAGAAAATGTTGAAATTGATAAGGCTATTGAAGGCAAATCAAGTGTCCGATTTTAATCTTGTTTGGTTGCTAAAAGGAGATTTGGATGAATACGTAGAATCGAATGGAGACTCAAACTTTTCAAGTGAAACAACATTGTACGACGACGTATTTAATCTGATAGTGGCGGCGGCGGAAGAAGATTATTCTGAAGTTCACGACTATAACGATGACAGTAACGATACTTCAATGACTCAAGAAACTCAACTGAATGGAACTACGTCAACACATGAATCAACGCACAACATTATCTCCAACGACCAACAGTCACAACCCCAAAAACCTCAACACCCAACCCCACCTTCAGCTAAAGTGAATGGCCACGGTAGCGAGATCCATCATCAACCAAAGCAACATGTGACGCACCTGCGACAACATCGTAGTCCAGAGCTAACGACTCCAGCAATTGTAAGGACACTAAAACCAGCAACAACACCTTCAAAGCCAGTTGGAAACTTGAAATGGTCTACGGCTGCAGCTGTAGGTAAGCCAGAAAGCAAACATGCGGAAACAGAACAAAATGGAGACCACGAGAAACCTGATCATCGAGAGGATGAGACGCCAAGAGTACCAACGGCGACTACTTCTACAACAACACCTCCAGCCACACATGAAACTGTACACACCAAGAGACCATCTATTGTTGTCGAAACAATCGATCTTGATAAATATAAGGAAGTGATTAGAAATTCACCACTTCTGCAACCGGAAATTAGTTTGTTCACGGATATGAGTTTAGTGAGAGTACCACCAGGTATTCAAGATTTGGTTCTTTCATTTGCCGCAAAGAGACACAACCAGGATACTAAGCTTCTAGTGGACACCAAAGAATTTACTCAATATACGACTCCTATCCACAAACCATACTTACCTGAAGTTGTGCAGCCCATTCAATTTACTCAATCCAGTAGTTTCAAACACCCTACTCAGTTGGCGAAATTCCAAACTTATTGGAATCAAATTAGAGCAGTGTATGGATTTGAGAAATTGGCCAATGATATTAAGACATTAACAGCACAAGATAAACAAGAAAATGTTCCACTCATAGCTGAATTGACATTTGTTTTCTTTTATGGATTCTATTATGGATTGACACCAGCAGAAAATTTGATTGCAGAATCATATTTGTATGATTTGGGATGGAAACCTTACAAGACTCAATTGAATAATAATTCCTCTTCCCCACTTCAAATATCCACTCCTAATCAAATGAGTGATGGGTCTAAAGGAAATTATTATTTCTATTGGTTTAAGAGAACAAAGTTAATTACCCAGGCCGATGATGTAGCTGAATTTGGTGATTATCAAGTATTTGATTTGAACTTTTGGGAAGTGTTTATGAGATATGGATTTAAATTTGACTACAGTCTATGTCAAATGAATCCATCAACGAGTATTTTTTAGGGCTATGTTCTATTTTTGTTATCCTTGTGTGTTTTATTATTAACCATGTAATTAGTATTCTCATAGTTGCAGGTGTTGTTTCTGATTGGTTTAGTTTTCCAAAATGTTATCTCCTCTTAAATCTAACCAATGCTCTGATGCTAGGATGTCGTCTTGAGATAATATATGTTGAGTTGTTTGCCATGTTGAATGTATTACTTCGTCTTCTTCTTCGCTCCAAAGTTGTTCTTTTTCTTCACTAAGTATATTATCTGAATGGAAAAAGGTTTTATCATCATGAGATTCAATGATATGTCTTGGACTGGATTGTAACATTTCCTGTAATACTTCAGAATCCTTATAATCAAATATTACATTATTAGCAGCATCAAATATCTTAGGCATTGTTTTATATACTCGTGGATTTGGAATAAATGAAACATCGATGAATTCATGTAAATTGGGGAAGTCCAACCCAAATTCTTTTAGTTTGGATGATTTTATGTTTTCTTCTTTGATAATTTGGTTGAGACTTTTCATAGGAATATCTTACCTTTGACTCCCAATGACTGATTATGAATTAAAATTGATAGTTGATCGATTGATTGACCATGTTGGTTCATTGTGGGTATGAAAATGTGTGGTTTTTGATTTTTTTGCAACCAAACTTTTCTTCACAAAACGACATTTATTAGACATTTTACAACGACATTTACTCTCTTACCGAGGATGTATTTTGGTTTGTTGAATTTCTTCTCCTCCACATTTAAAGGTGAATTCTTTTCCGGTGCAAAGTCTTTGATTAAAGGGAAGAATTAAATGTTGATCAGCACACATTCCAAAGATAACACAGTTAACTATATCGTACAAGTAAGTGATACGATACCGCCTTATATCTCAATCAGTAGAAAATAACACAGAGAAAATGGAATATTATTCATCATTAGATGCATCCCAGTTAGATCCTGAACGTCCAACTCTTTTTGAATTGATTTCATCAAATCAGTTGGAATCATTACTTTCACCCTCATTAAGATATATTTTGGTTCATTATACAAGCAGATATCCTAGATATCTTTTAAAAATTAATAATAGATTCGATGAACTTAACTTATTGTTTAGAAGTTTTATTGAGTGGTATTTTCTTAAGTATTGGCAAGGTACATTTACAGAAAACTTTTATGGTTTGAAAAGAGTTAATCAAACACTACTTTCAGAAAACAAGTATAATAGTAGCAAGTTGACTCAATTAGTCCCTTCATTAATCGAAGAAAGAAGGCGATTAACTCCATTGCAACAATTCATTTCAATATTTGAAATTACTGGTGTAGCATATTTACTGGAAAAGTTTAATTATTGTTATGAAATTTGGTATACCAAGTATATCACCAATCAATTACATACACATGATTCCCTTTCTAAAGAAGAAAATTTGAAGATAAAACTAAAAAGAAAATTTGTTGAAATATATCCTTATGTCCAAAGTGTTTACAGGGCAGCAAATTTCATGACTACAATTATGTACTTGAGTGGTGCAAGTAAATCTGCATCCATATTGATGTATTTATTTAGAATGAATTATTCTAGATTGAACCAATACGACCATTCAAAATACGAACCAAAAGGTCCAATTGAAGATAAAAAGAAACCAAATAGGATTGCACCTCCTACAGCAATAGAATATATTTTGAGGTTAATTGGAAATAATGTGACGAACCCATCATTGAAAGCGATGAAATTCATATTGGGAACATTTTTCCCAGTTGCCATATTTACGTTGAAGTTCCTTGAATGGTGGAATAACTCCGACTTTTCAAAGAAACTCTCCAAGAATCAAGGAAATGTGCTTGATTTTACGTTACCTCCGCCATCTACTTTAGCTTCTGCCCTTCGTTCTTCTAGAAAAAATGTATCAACAACGGCAGCTACAAAGAAACCTAAATCCAAACAATACAAATCAGGAAAACTTTGTCCTTTATGTAAGAAAGAAATCACCAATCCTGCAATCATCGAAACTGGTTATGTTTTTGATTATTCATGCATCTACAATTATCTTGAGAAATCACATATCATTGTAGCTAACAAATCAAAAGTAGAGAAAACTAACGAAGATGATGAAAAAGTATATTCGGATGATGAAGATGAAGCTGAAAACGTAAATGAAGAAAAGTTGGAAGAAAAAGAAGAAGAAGAAAAGCCAAAGGAGGTAACGTTCATTGATATCAACAAGGGTGGAAGATGTCCTATTACAGGAAGAAAGTTGTTAGGATGTAAATGGAATCCAATTAAAGAGGAGTGGGAAATTGAGGGAATAAGAAGACTCATTTTCTAGTTAACATTTATCGCTATTTATTGAAATATAGTATATTGCAAACAGTATATATAACAATAACTGTCAACCTTGGAACCATAATTATGATTGTATTTGCATTAATTCTAATTATAAATTGTGGTGGTGGTGGCTGCGAGATTTAAAAATTCTTCTCGTAAATTGAAAACCCGTTTTGTTTGTACGTTGCGAAATTTTTCAAATTTCTATCAAATTTCTGACTCTGACTTTTCATGTTCCTTTAAAACCACCTATATCACAGCTGTGATCAACGACCAACTATGAACTCTCAAGAAGGCAAAACTTTTCAAGCGATCAAGTTTGACAGGGAAGAAATCAAACTAGACATTCTCGATCAATTAGTCATTCCATATTCAACAACTTACATCCCAATCAAAACCATTGAAGATGCATTCCAAGCCATCAAACTAATGCAAGTCAGAGGAGCACCAGCTATTGCTATAGTTGGTGCTTTTGCCGTTGTGGTTGACACTCACACCTACTTGAAATCTGGAGCTTTGGGGAAAACCGCAAAGGATTTAAAGGATAGTTTGGATTATTTGATTACTTCTCGTCCTACTGCTGTCAACCTTTCCAATGCCTTGAACGAAATGAAAGAATTAATTTCATCTACATTAGAAGATTCAAACCCAGTTAATGACAATATATTCAAAATTTTATATGACTATTCTGTAGCATTATATGATGATGATTTAGCTAATAATTTTAAACTTGGTGAAAATGGATTACAATACATCATCTCCAGTTTAAAGAAAGAAAATTTCACAGGTCCTTTCTCAATTATTACAGTTTGTAACACTGGATCCTTGGCGACATCAGGACACGGTACTGCTTTAGGTATAATTCGTTCTACTTATCAAGGATTAAATAAAGATAATACCAAAGAAAATTTCTGGTTGGAACATGTTTATCCATGCGAAACAAGACCTTATAATCAAGGTGCTAGATTAACTTCTTATGAGTTAGATTACGAACAAATTCCATTCACATTGATCTGTGATAATATGGTTTCATCATTGATTAATACCTTAAACAATAACAAGAAAGTTAAAAACCTGAATGCACCAGTTAAATTTATAATTGCAGGTGCTGACAGAATTGTGAAAAATGGTGATACTGCAAACAAGATTGGAACTTTCCAACTTGCTACAATTGCCGATTATTTTAACAATAGGAGCGACGAAGAAAAGATTAGATTCATAATTGCGGCTCCAAAGACTACAATCGATTTAAATACCCAAACTGGTGAAGATATCGTCATTGAAGAAAGACCTTCAAATGAATTAACTACCCTTGTTGGACCTCAATTAACTGAGCATGGAGTAGGTGAAAAATTAACTGTTGGTATTGCAACTCCTGGAATCGATGTTTGGAATCCAGCTTTTGATGTTACTCCACATGAATTAATTGATAGTATTGTTACAGAAGATCCAAACGTTTTTATCAAGAACTCAAATGGTGAATATCATTTAAGTAAATAAATTATAGAATTATGTATCATTCATGCCAAATTTTGAAAAGTACTGTACACAGCTATACTACTTCCTCCTTTTACCTTTGTTCTTTTTCTTCTTTGCTTGACCTTTTGATTGTTTTTGTTGGTTCTGTTGATCATTAGTCTTGCTCTTAGTTGCCTCCGTAGAAGTACCATTAAGTGATTGCTCTTCCTGGTTGGATCCGTGTATTTGTATATTCCTTTCGGTTCCATTACTATCCTCAACTGATTGCTTTTCTTCGGAAATGTTTTCAACTTCGTCGTCACATTTATTCTCCTCTTGCTTTGTTTTCTCTTCTACTACTTCTTCGACTTTTGCTTTTGATTCGATAGCCTCGGTTTCATCCTCTAAGGAAGGTTGTCCCCCTTCCTTAAATGAGTCCTCAGTAACAGCATTGCCGGTGACTTTTTCATCTTCAACAATGGCCCCAGCACCAATCTTACACTTTTCGTGAACATTGGAATCTATTGCCTCAGAATTGGAGTTTTCGAAGATTTCATTTTTGTTATCATCTTCTAGTTCACGTTCCTCTTCTTGCTTCATATGACTTTCGTCCATCTTCACTTCATGCTCGCCTTCTAATTTCGTTTCATCAATAGTAGCATCTTCGTTTGTTTTCACCTTGATGTCAGTCAGACTCTCACTAATTTCTAGAGGTCCTTCAGATTCATCCTTTTCTAGGTTTCCAACATTCGTTGCAGTTTGATCATTCTCAATATCAACAACTTTATTTGGCAATTCGTTGGCTTCATTTACTTGGCTCTCTTCCTCGATAGCATCAAACAAAGTTTCTGTTTCAGGAGCTTCTTCAATCTGTTGGTATTCTGATTGATTATCTACTATGGACTCAGTGTGATCTTCAACATTCTTATTTCCAGTAGCTGAAACAATGGATTGGACTTCGGCTTCAGTGGCGTCAAATAAAACATCTGATTGAGTAACTGCATCGTTAGATTGCACCTCCAGATTCTTTTTCTCATCTTCAGTATCAGCGGTTTGCGAGATTCCAACTTCCGGTGCCGAGGCTTCATCACTTGGCTCTAAAATATCGTCATTATCATCTTTTCCAGGAATTTCCTTTTCTTTTTCTTCAGCGACTTCACTTTCTTGGGCAACAGCAACTGGTTCACTTTCTTCAATAGCTTCGGTATAAGATATAACTTCATCCTTTCCTTCACCTTCTAGACGCATTTCGCGGGTATCTCCATTCACATTGTCCCCGGCTTCAGCATTCGATTTTGTTTGGGTAGCTACAGCTTCTGACTCTGTTATTTCAAGCTTTGGTGCTTCTAGTTTCTCCTCAGCCGTGTTACTTTCTGCTTGACGAATCTCTTCCTTTTCTTCCTCTTTTAATGGGGCTTCATGATGCTCCTCCGACTTATGGTGACTACGATCTAACGAACTCCTAGCCGACGATATTAATCTCTCAAAAGAAAGTTTCTTCGTATTCGAAGGTCGTGGAGGAGATAATGATTCCTCCTTCTTTGTCACTTCCGCTGCTACATGCTTTCTATCATCCAGTATACTATGCTTCATGATTTCTTCCATTTTGGTGTCTTCCTCAGTTGGCATAGAATTTACATTTTCCCAAATAACTTGCCCTGAATTTCCATAACCTATAACCTCTCCCAATTTCACTCGGAAGTAATCTATATCCTTTAAAATTTGATGTTTTTCATTAAAATCCTTAAATGCTGGTAGTTGAGTACAATAAGCTTCGACGAACAATCTTTTATAATTATCAAAAATCTGCAGAAGGATCAAGGAACATTTCAAATCTGGTAAATACCTAGTTAAGACCTTTGAAACAGTTATGGTATCTTTAACTAAGTCTTCCATGTACGAATGACATTGCTGTGGATGTTTGATAGGTATGGATAAGTCAATTTTCTTTAAACTACCGCACCGCATTACTGTACGGTCATACATCATTCCAACTACTTTGGCGAATAGTTCAGTTTCATGATCTTTATAATTACTAATGATTTTGGTGATACTGAGTTGTTCTTGCTGATTCCCTTGTTGTTGAACACTAGTAGCTCCATCAGATTTGAAACATCCCGTAATTCCTTCTAATAACGCAATATTAAACTCAACGAATTGGATGCATAATGCTAAATGCTTTGTGGTTATGTGTTTCAATCCCGCAGTTCTAGTTGCACCGGCGTTTAAAACAGCTTGAGAAGCTTTTGAATTCATAACTTTAAAATAATTCAATAAATTATTCTCAACAGTTTGAGCGAAATGAGGAAATGCCTTTGAAATAATTAAATAATCACGAATATGCTGGAGGGACTTGATTGATAAATTAGGAATCATAAATAACTCATTTCCAATCCGTAGCTTACCAGAGCGTACAATCTCTATTTCAGGTTGAGATTCTGCTTCATTATTTTGTGCCCCATCATCATATAAATCAAAATGCTTCAACCATTTCTCACCGGAAAACCCAACAGCGCCATCCAGTTCAATATATTTGGAATATTCGAGCAACTCATAAATGACAAGCTGAGCCAGTGACAATTGTGCCTGATCTACAACTTCTTTCCAAATTTCCTTGCTGCACTCAGTAGATAAATCTCTAACAGCATTCACATGGAATCGATGAACAAAATAAGTAATATGATTTCCAAACCATTCACCTAATGCATTTCCTGCTCCACCCATTGCAAAGGCAGGGTTAATTAATTCGCACTCCTGTAAATATGCCGAGGTGATAGAATACAACCGGAGATAAAATGGTATCGATAAATCTCCAGTCTGTTCCAGTCTAACACTGATGACTTTCATTAGTCTAATTTGAGTAAGATCAATTGCTTTATTAATTGCCAATGTGATATCTAGAGACATAACGTCAATATCTGCTTTCGGTGGAAGAGTAGTTAATGCAATATCTAACAATAACTTCTGGTGGACTGTCAACCTTCGTAAACATTCTGATAATTCGGCACACGTTTTAGCGAATGTGTTTTCAAACTCTCTTGGAGTCAAACTTTTAATATTTGTACTTAACGCAGTTGATCCTGGTTTGTTTTGGAATTCCGGGATTGGGGATGATCTGGATGGTGCACTGGAAAGATCTGTCAGTTGTTGTGTCAGTGGTAAATTTTGTTTAATAATATCCTTAATTTCAGTTATAAATCGATGTTGATAAGTCGTATATGCTTGCGAAAGACTACCCGCTTTCCCCAAATCTTTCACAATTTCACGTATTTTGGCTTTCTTCGTATCATCCACAAGTAAATAAGAATTATTAATCGGTTTAGATTGGTATTTTCTTGTTTTATCCTTATTAACATATATTCTATTAATGGTGTCTCTGGTAGGAACATTCTTATAATGCAGGATTAGATCCCCACTTAACAACTCTATGAAATCATCAATGTATCCCTTAGAACATTCATTCTTGAGACTATTCAAATCATTTCTCAAATGTACAAATGCCGGCAACCCCAAAAGGTTAACAAGTGGATATTCTAATTTCGGATAGAATGGTTTCAATTCATCATCTATAAAATCTTGATGATTGACCCCCTTTAATAAATTCTCCACTACCACAATTTCATTCAAACATTTTGAATATTTCCCATTAGCAAATGATTTATTAGCAAGTGAGAAAATTGAGGTTATATATTGAACTTGTAATAATGATGATTCTAAATATTCAACATTTTTCTTTTCAACCACTTTTCGTAAAATCTTCAAACCTTGCTCCGATTGGTTCACTTCAAGTTGTTCAAGTTTATCCATAGTACCATTAAAGGTTTCCACACAGTTCTTTGAACGAGATTGAATTCTTTCTATATCCCCAATAGCATTAAAGAAAGAATCAGATGATTTGGCAATTTCTTGAATTAAATTCTGTTCCACTATATCTAAATAATTGGATAATTTATCTTGCAATTCAGTATTATTGACTAAACTCAGAGAAGGATCATCGTTCTCACCTGGTAAAATGTTGGCTCCTTCAATAACTTGTTTGAATGTTCTTGGATCATCCAATTGAAAATTAGAATTTAAAAATACAGAAGGAACATCGGAAATCAGATCTATGATTTGTAAGTTTCCAACCGATCCACTAGATAAGTTTTCTTGTTGAGTAAACTTTTGTAACGTATCTTCAGTTAATAGTTTATAACTTGTCTCAAAATTCTTATATTCATGTGATAAATGTTTGATATACTTTTCTTGTAATTCCTTATTCGACACTTTCGTCTTTAATTTCAGCAATTGAATCTGCGGTATGTCCCTGGTGGTTGGAGTATTCAAATTATTCACAGTTCTAACACCTCCATTTATAGTAACTGAAGTTTTCAATGGACGATTTCTTCTCGCTCTAGCAATATCCGACCCACTAGTTAATTCATATATCGAATTGGGTCCAAGTGGAGAATATATATCCTCTTTACCTTCTTCGGAATTATAAAAATTAAAATATGCACTTGCCAGAAATACACTCTCGGTGTCTATACTTGCTCTATTGTTATTGCGGACTACTGATATAGTTGAGCTTGATGTTTTGTATGGTGGCTTCTCATTGGTAGTGGATGTTAGTTGAGAAGAATGCTCGGAAGACAAATCGTCATTAAGATTTATGCTATTGCTATCTAGAGACTCTCGACCGACTAAAGGAATGGTCAATGTATCTTCTGCCATCTTGAATGATGTATTCTATGATTGAGTGATGTAGAAACTAGGTGAGGCTTCCTTTCTTTGCCAATCACTGATAGAAGGTAATTACTAGTTAATTAACCATGTCGTGGTTTTTCCGTTGTTTAGATTGAGTGTGAACTAACCCGGCTTTTCACACGATAAAATCGACTTGTTAATTAATTTCCTACTTACTAACGAAAACTAAGGTCAGTAACTATATGAGAGAAAGTATCACACGGAGTTCTACTCTTATAAAGGAAAGCTTTTGTAATCCTACGTCTATCACTTAATGCACTCGAATTCCTTAGCGCCGAACTATATGGAACCTAGCTTAAGTAAACTAGTGCAATGTCAGCACCCTGAATTGAATATCTTTATATCATCAAAGCTCATGGATCTTAGACTTTATGAATATTGCTGTTTAGTACTGGTCCTGTAGAAATCTGTAATTCCGGGTGCCCAGATGGCAGTGGATGGATTTATGCTGTTCCAAGAATCGATTTAACTTTCTGGCACGTGACATGACTTTCGGTGTAATTACTAGCCCTTCCCTTCAAGCTAGTGCATTTGTCAATTTCAATTCAACAACGTAGAGAAGATAAGCTTAGTATTGTCCTTGTGTATAAGGAGGTCACGATTTAGTTTAAACTTCGGAGATAAGATCCTAATCCGTCGTATAAATAGTTTCCTTCTAATTTTTATTACTTAATCAGTGGCTGCAAAACTATACGAGGCGCACTCGAATTCTTGGGATATCCAACCTGCGGAGTCAGAAGATTTAAATTACTTACAAAGTATTCCGAATTCTGTAATCAACAGTTACCCCTAGATATAACACCTCCTACTTGATTTAAAGGTGACTCATTAAGTGAAAGAAATTGTCAACAGTACCCAGATTCCCAAATAAACACTGACACCTGCACCTAAGTGAAATTTCCGTAGATCTCACCTTAAGTCTCGAATTCAAGTTGAATGTTAACCAGCCGCTTCAGGGAATTAATGCACTTGATGTATTAGCTGGAAGCTTCATAATCGTTTCTTCATGGACATGAATGTACTCTCTCGTTTGACATGTAGATTTGATGAGCCAGAAGGACAGTACTCAGAATAGTCGAAAACTTTAGGGCATTAGAAGTACCAGCACTGGACTGTGGAATTTGATTCCGGTATGATCCGTCTGCTATAATGGAGTCATGATGAATAAAAGGAGTACAGAAAGAATGCAATCTGTGTAGTCTGGACGCAAAGGCTCTCCTCGGTTCGAAATGCGGATTAAGACTCATTCGTTACTTATCGAATTAGGTGTACATTTCTCTATATAACTTTCTGACCTTCGTATGTCTAAAATCCAAAGAATAACTAAATTTTGCAATCGTTTCCTAATAATGTGATTAAGTCGATTGTGGACAAAAGAGATCTTATGCCAACTGTTTACATTAACTGCAAAAAATGATATTG
This sequence comes from Hemisphaericaspora xylofermentans, assembly GCA_002105455.1. Classification (NCBI taxonomy): domain Eukaryota; kingdom Fungi; phylum Ascomycota; class Pichiomycetes; order Serinales; family Debaryomycetaceae; genus Hemisphaericaspora; species Hemisphaericaspora xylofermentans. Next base: position 23,387 of record NDXA01000105.1, on the reverse strand, counting down.
TCTAACATTGAATTGATAATATTGGGGACTATATTATGGCAGATCAGCAATCAATCAATCAAAAATTATAATAACCAAAAGCTTAACTTAGGTAGTTATTCTGAAATGTTAGCTGGTACGTTTTTTGTGTATGGCTATGGTGGCATTAACGTGCCATGACGACATTCCTCCCCAGCTGTTGTTGTGTATACAGAACGCTAAAAATTAATTTGCTCACTCACTTTGCTTCGCTTGTTACATTTTAACCACACTAATTCTATTACCTCACCGTTTAACACCGCAGTACACACACTGCACACAGCCAAAAATTTAATACTCGGAACTTTTTGCAAAAATTTAAATTTTTCACAATTACTAATCCTTTATTCAAACCCCCTTTGGTATACCAACTAAAGCTAAACCAAAAATAATGTCTACTGAAAACAAAGAAAACAAGCCAAAGCCATGTTGTGTCTGTATTGATCAACGAAAAGTAAGAGATGAATGTTTGTTATTCAATACTATTGAAAGTGGGAAATGTACCGAAATTATTGCAAAGTACACTGATTGTATGAAGGGTTATGGATTCACTCCAAACCCAGTTCCAAGCTCAAACTAGATTTTAGAAAGATAGAGAGATAAATACAGAAAACCAAATTAGTGATTCATTTAGGAAGTTTATTACCACTACTGCCTGTACATAGAACCCCATTAGACTTTTACATTTGTATGTCCAATTAATTTATTAGTTTGTATGTATATATATATATATGATATCTATAAGTTGAAAGAATAAAAGTTAGCTAAATAGATTTAGTTAGATACAGATCCATAATTCTTTGGTGGATGCCTGCTACTAGCGGCAGGATTGATATTAGAAGTAATACTTGTTTGAACCAATTTAGCATTTTCTCCATATTCTTGTCGCACATGAACCTCTTCATCATTCAATATCTCTTCAATTTCTCGTCGTAAGACACTTTCAGTGTCATCCTGGAAATTTGGATGTTCAATCTTTAATCTCTTATTTGTATTTGACCATACTTGATTTCTGATGAAATTATCTACCAATACTAATTGTAAACAATTCATTGCAATTGGTACGATAAACATCACCATAAAAATCTCAACTTCTTCGGGATATTGATCTAACCAAACTAATAATACATGGCTCGTTATCCAAAGCAATTCTTTCTCAAAGCATTCCACAATTCCATAAAGGATCGCTTTTGTAATCATTAATGAAATGAAATAAACTCCCAATTGCTTCAAGTATGCCGTCAATGAAGGATTATTAGGATCCGGTCCATATTCTCCTGATTCAATATGAGAGATATGAAAGTACTTTCTGGATATTTTGTTTATACTTGTAAACACAAGGTATAAGATATATACTCCGATTGTACAATCAAAGACTATATTCAAAAAATACCAATCGCAAGGATCTTGGGAACTCTCATCATCACCATTTCCACTTCCATTATTCAAGCTACTCAATCTCAATACTCTTACTATCCACCCCTCTTGTCCTTCTTCTCCATCATCGTCAGGAGTTGTCTTAGCCACCGAAAGTATCACATTAAACATATGTACCCCAAATGCCCCAATCAATTGTTTCGAAACGTCAAAACACCAAACTGGCCAAGTACGTCTGATCGGATACTCATAGAATCTTTTTACGATCAATGAGGAAAGACATAATAATCCTAACGACGCTTGGGTTATTAATGAAAATGTACCTATTAATTCACATTTACCATCATCATCACTTGGAGGCGAGGATGGCAATGGCGATGACGATGAGTATGTGGGGGAGATCGGTGATATGACTGTGATTATGAGTGATAGTAGGAGTGATATAAGGTCTCTATCGTGGGAATTACATCCAAACATGATTGTAATATGTTACTTTATTAAATAGATATAAGCAAATCCAAAGTGAGGTTATTAGTATTTACTATTATTGATTGATTGGTTATCTCCTCAATTCAGCTAACTAAGCAAAAGTAAAAGATTATTTCTGTTACGGTCAATTACAATGCAACATAAAAATTGTTAACAATTAAAATTCTTTAATTATTGAGACAAGCAACAACTAGCGGAACAACGTTGCCTCTCTCTTACAATAATGTGTAATTACCAAATTGCAAAAAATACAACAAGTACAATGAAGAATATACGAGAGTTAACCCAACAACAATAATTAATTTACTTCTCTAATATTAGCCATCTCCTAAACAAATACACACCCCACGCACTCACACCACCCACACGCAAAGAAGACACATGGTAGTCTATGTCGCACGTAGTTAGGATTTTGTGTTGTCAATAACAGAAGAAAACCATTGATTACTTCTCTAGCCAAATCCTCGTTGAGGAGAAGCACCAGTTAGTTAATTAATCAAACTAGTTTGTATATTTTAATAAAATCTTATAAATATATACATTATATAAAAACTTATATAAGTAATAAGAACTAATAATTTTTTATTCAACAAAGAACTTCATATTAAATGGAATAAATTAATCAATAACACTTCAGAAACAAAAAAAAACACTCTCAATTATAATAACAATATTAACAATTAATGAACAATTACAAACCAATTACCAAAAATACATTAGCCAAAGAAATGCTTAGCCAAACCCTTTGCTTGTCCCATAATCTTATTCCCACTTGTATTTGCAATATTTTCGCCACCTTCAAGTGGTGACGGACTTCGTATCCCACTCCGTCCAGCCACTTCACTCAATCGATCATAACTCTTTCTTCCTAAAAAACTAAACCCCCTATCTTCTCCTTCACTATCACTATCACTATCTTCATCTAATAAAAGAAACTTTCTACTACTTTTTGTAGTTGCATTTTCAGAAGTTGTCTGCGGAGGTAAGGGAGACGATTTCTTAGATGTATTGGATAGGGTTTTAGTTAACTCCCCACTAGTACTTCTTTCGACTTGTTGCTGTATGGCTATTGGTGGGGAAGACGGCGTGTATTCAACAACTTCAGGTTCATCATTTGTTGTGGTGCCAAAAAACATGCTTGAAAGGTCTGGTGCACCCTTAGGCGTAATTGCGGCCCCACCTCCAAAAAATGATTGTGATAAGGAATTCGAACTAGTAGGTTGTTTCGCTATGGGTGTAGAAGTTGTTCTGTTCGGATTTATAGTTGTGACCGGTGCATCTATTGGTCTTTGCTGTTGTTCTTCAAAAGACTCAGGGAAATGCTTTGTCTGTTGTGGTATTATAGGTGATTTAGGTTGTGGTTGTACTTGTGGTTGGAATGTGGTATGTTGAAAAACTGACTCGGCGAGATTCTTACTTGACGATCTAGTCATGATGGATAATCCCTCGTCTTCTTCATCATCTGAGGAATCACCTTCCTCATTCAACATAAATGCTGATTGTTTTATTGGTAAAGGTGGTAAGGATATTGAATTGGTGATAATTAATGGGGATTGGGGTATTATTGCTGGGGATGTGGCATACAGAATTGGACTCACCGGTATTCCACCAATTATGCCATTTCCATTACTATTAATAATTTGTGGGTTTATGATTGGCATATCTGCCGGAACATCTTCTATATAATCGAAATTAGAGCCCATTTCTAAATTTTCGGGAACGTCAATAACATCAGGTGGGGCCTTATTTATTCCATAAATTGAATGATTTGGATCAACCGTATAAACAGTATTATAATCATAATAATAATCATATCCTCTGCTAATTTCATTGTTAACATTATGTGATAATGAAGATCTGTATGGATAATCGGTGTCACTTTCTTCGTCACTAGATCCATAATTCAATGTAGTGGAAGGTAATAATTGAATAGATTTGTATACTTTACTATTACTTGTAGATATCGATTCTGAATCTTCAGTATTTTCACTTTCTTTTTCCTTTTCCCTTTGCTGGTTATTAATATTACTTCCCAATATCAACGGAGCTGCATTTGAGTTTGACTTCACTTTAATGAAAAATCCACCTTCATCATCGTCGTCTTCATCATCTTCATCGTCGTCAATATCATTCTCATCACTGGCATCATTTTCTTCATCATCAACATATATGAGATTGTTAGTTTCGTATGAATTATGAGTATTGGCACCATAATAAGCTCCCACGTGATCGTAATATCCATCATCTCCGTCAACATATTTGTAATACTCATTCACATAATCATAGTCACCTTCATCAAAATCTTCTTCACTTTCAGTGTAATTATTCACTGCAATGCATTGTGTAACTTCCTCATTGAAATGAATGTGTCTCCGTTCTTTAACCGGAGGAGCAAATGATGAGGTAGAAGATTCGTCCGCAACACTTGGTTCGCCTCCAATCAGCACTGTATCTATATTTGAAGTGGTTGCTTCTATCTTTACGGAAATTGGAGAAGTAGGAAATGATGTTTCTCTTAATGGAGATGATGCTGGGGATATTGCATCAGCATGTTCGGATTCAGGAGTAACCAATACTGGATCGCTTTCTGCAGCTTTCACTATTGATACATGTATGTCTTCTCTATTCTTATTTAATAATGTACGTAATTTAACAACACTGGAATTAGGGGTTGGTGTCTTATTTTCATACTGTTTATTCAATTTGGCCAGAATTGCATCATAATCATTAAATTCGGGAGTTTGGGTATCAATAGGTGTGGATGACGAAGGTTGTTGCTTCTGCCGTTGCCTCTGTAGCCTTTCCCCGAGTTCCTGCTGCTGTCTTATTTCTTGTTGTTGTTTTAATAATTGCTCTCGTTGTTTTTGATACACTTTATTAGTTGCCAATTGTAATTTCAACAAATTGGAATGACTAATCATCAGTTCCTGAACTGTTCTTTTCTTCAATATAGGCTTTGGACCTGGAATGTGCTGTTGCTGTTGCTGTTGTTGCAGATTTTTAGCAATTGAAATATCTCCCGCCACTATACTATGGTGGTGATGGTGATGAGAAGGATGAGGGTGTGATTGTTGAAGATGAAATTCATCAGCAAAAGGATGATCATCATTTTTCAATATAGGACCATAAAGCCAAGTGACATCACTATCTTTAGACCAATTTACCACCTCAGGAGAAATTGTCTTTAAATTTGATCTTCTTTGAGCCCAAGTTCTCCAACTTGCATTTTCTAAACGAGCAGCATTAGCAACATCTTTACCCTTTTTAATGACGTACCTCCAAGATTTTGAGATATCTGATACATCCCATTGATAAGATAAATAATCTACATGGCGACAAGGTTCTATAGTTAAATCTGTATCATCATGAGGCAATAAATCGGGGGATTGTAAATTCAATATAGTTGATGTAGAAGGTGAAGGTACTGGGGACGGCGATTGGGAATCAGTGGTTAACAAGGGTGGTTGTGGTCGTTGCTGGTGATGATGATTATTATTATTGTTATGTGATGTTGTTGATGTTGATGTATCAAGAGTGTCTTGTTGAGTTATATCTTCGTCATCACTCGATGAATAAGAAGTTTCAGACAGTGATGAATATTGAGGGGAGGAATTGATTGATAAAATGTTATTGGTTGGTGACAATACGTTGTTGGAATGATGAGATTGTGATGCGCTTGTACTTGTAGTTGTATTATCCCCTTCTTGTTGCTGTTGTTGTAGTTTCTCAGGAATGAATTCATCAAATACTCCCAAAGACCTTGTTCGTTTTAATTTAAACGTAGTGGTTTCGAAATGTTCTTCATCCTGGGCCTCTACATGTTGAGATGTGGTTGCACCACCTGTAAATACTTCACCGGATAGCGACATTAGTCGATGTATTTGATATTTTTTATACTAGTTATAGTCTTTAAAAGTTGTTGTAAAAAAAAAGGTACGTATGTATGAAGTTTAATCCGATTGATATAATTAAAATGGTATGGTGGGGTTGCGTCTTGTGTTGATGATATACTAATCTATACTATAATGATGGGGGTTATAGGTGTTATCGTAGTCTAGATATATGTATGACACAGCAATAGGAATATTAGCAGTAGGATGATGGGGTGTAGTTAATAAATAAATTTTTAATTTAATGTGGGTGAGTGAGTGAATGAATGAGACTATTTCTTTCTTCTCTTAATAAAAATATTTAGTTGAATTGAATGAACAGTGAAATGAATGAATTGTTTTTATGAAATAATAAAAATAAAAAGAAAAAAAAAAATTTGAAGGTAAATTGAATGAATGGAATGAATTGGTGGAATAAATTATTTTTTTGGTTCTTCTAAATAAATGGTAGAAAAATAAAATTAACAATAAAGGTGATGGTCCCATGGAGGAGTCACTTTGGTTTTGTTACTTAATTACCGATTATTGTTTCATTTAATCCTTTTATGCTTCTTATCATCAAGTACCTTATCATAGATATCTAAAAAGATGAGTGACAATTGACACTGGGAAGCAATTTACATATCTAGGGAAAGAGAATGAAAGACACGTAAAATCTTGAAAGATTTAGCAAAATAAAAAACACGAAATATGTCAAAGTAAAAATGAATTTTAAAGGTCACTCACGTACGCCGTTTCTCTTTTTGCAGGATCAACTGCCAAAAAGAAATGACCATGCTATGCCCCAGATATTCCATCTAACCATAATGAAGACATATCCATACCATTAAGTACCATGTTTAGAAGTTATTTTTTCCTATAATTCCTTCCCGCTCTCGGTTATTCCAGAAAGTGGTAGTTTGATTTTGATGTTGCAAAATTCATGTGACTGACAATGGGGAGAGGTGTAATTTTAGTGAACAGATTTTTTTTCTGTTGCGTCGCGGTATGAATGGTGGGGGAGCGAAGATCCTTCGTTTCTTCCAAGTAAGAACTAGACAATTATTATTATGGTGCAAGCTGGTTGCATCTCATCAATCAGATGATAAATTAATTAGAAATAGATTGACCACACCTGAATATTAGAGTTAATTACATAGTGTCCTTCGGAAAATACTATACTCGTCCAATCTGATTGTTTTTTGTATTTTCTATTGATGAATTATAACTACAATTTCCACGTGTGCTTTGCCACGCTATATCATGTAGATATAAGTGTATCCACTTTTCCGCAATTTTATCCTGCCATAATTTGAAAGCTATAGATGGGTTTTATTATTTTATGTATAGATAGATTATTGTTTCTAGTTTATAATCAATACATTCTTTCGCTTAAATTGCGAAGACAGGCTTCAGTGTTGGCCAATCCCCTCTCTTTTGTTTCTTTACTTTCATCTTCTATGCTAGTTCTATTCCACCAAGAGAAAATAAAATATATCTTCCCATGACTAGAAAATGTAATATGCGATTCTTTCCCATATCAGTATCAAGTTTATGCGAAGAAATGTTGGCTGTGTGACAAATGCGAGACGCAAAAAAAAATCGCCGAGGCTTTAGCCAAACGCTACAGTACATTTCCATATCTATGTTTAATTTTATGTACATCGAAACTTACTTGATGATGTAACAAGGATAGCAAGATCTTGTACTCGGCTGTGTTTGATTACTTGCTGGCATACCCCCTTTATTTAATTCGAATAAAAATACATCATTCTATTTAAGGGAAGTCTATTACTCAATTAGGTATAAATTATGGGGTAATTTCAACTACTGTCTATTATTTTTCGCTACTACTACAATGAAAATATTTTCAAGGTTTAAGGTCAGAAAATTTATTTATTTTGACAACTCAACTTCTTCATATCAACTCGCTTGGGTAATTAGTCGCAGTGAATTTCTATTGCCAGTTAGTACTTCGGGTAAATAATGATGACATGGTTTCATCTAAATATTCATCGTTCTCTCGAAAACTTACCCTAATAAACATAGGTTTCGCGTAACTTCTGACCTGGGAAAATTTAGGAAATTACCGGAACCGTCTTAAGTTACGTCGGAATGCTGGATTGCCTTCATTAATCTTATAGTATTGTACCAGCTCTTATTATTAAAAACAAAAATATATCCCTGAAACAAAGAAAAATGAAATATTTGTGGGGTAATTGTTCATATTTGAATGTCACGTTCATTGCAATCCAGGAAATTTTAAGTTAAACTATGGCTGGATTAATTTTGACAAGTAATTAAGAATTTTTTTTTTAATTCGGTTGTTTAAATTTTCAATTGACATTTTTTGTGGGGGAGAAGAACAAACTAAAATTCATCAATAAAGAGGGCTTTCTCGTTCCTTCAGTGCGAAATTTGCGATAGTCGGCAAAACTCGGAGGAATGTTTATCTATTACATATGTCGGTGATTAAAGTGCGGTACAAACCAACGTAATTTTTTATTTCCTACACGACTTATCCCTATTTTAGAAGAATAACCAGTTTATTGTTGCCCATAGAAGTGGCAACAGTCCCATTGTTAATAATTATGCTCCCATCATTGCGTCATGAATATTGCTTGTTCTACCTTCCTTCTTCGCGAGTAGCTATTCATAAAATCTTATATTGTTTCGAGAAACGAAGAAGTTGCAGCCTGATAATTTTACTTCTTACCCGGAAGCAATCGGAGGATTGTTTATGATAATAATTTCCAGAGATGATGGTACTATAGACATCCTCGGGATGCTATATCTTCCGAGCTTCTACAAATCTGTAAGTTTGCTTATGTAATTTTTAATTCGTACTTCATCCTGATTTGAGAAACTACATATTTTTGCAACTATCTTTCCCGCCAAGCTGTTCTGCTATTAGAATGTTATTACATTTGAATGCCCTACACCAAGCACCCATCAAATTACCCCTTTATATACTACCTTATTCTACATTATTCTTATAACGGAATTAAAATATTGAATTAAAAACGAACTTTTACAAGAATAAATAAGTAATTATAACGAACTAAAAAAAATGTCGCTAGAGATCAGTTAAACAAACATCAGGGAATTCAATTTCTTCACCTTGTCTTCCACCAGCAAATTTGTCTTTGCAACCCCAACTCTTAATTGGGAACCACCAATAACCCAAAGCCCAAATGATATAAATTGCCAAAACAGCTGAGAAATAATTCATAGTTGATGCAGTTGCTGGCATAGTCATTGGGAATGAAAAGAACACTAATGCAAAAATACCATATAAAATGACAACAATGTTACAGAAGTAACCGAATTTACCACACCAGAATGGACCGTGTTTAATGTTATCTCTACCACGGTATAATAAACAGAAACAGAATACCAAGTAAGAACATAAGATCAAGGTAATAGTACCAACAATCATGGAGTTGAAACCAGCATCAGTGATTAAGAAAATGACACCACAAAGACCAACGAAAAACATGGAGAAGATGTGAGCGTTTAATGGAATACCCAAGTTTGGATCAACAATGGCTAAATATTTAGAAAATGGTAAACCGTTGTCTCTGGCAAAAGACCAACAGATTCTAGTTTGCCAAGTGTGACAGGCAATAGTACAACCAGTAGCGGTTAAGAAAACCAATGAACCCAAAGCTAATGCACCGTGCTGGTTGTTTAATGCTTGATAGTAGATTTGTAAGATTGGCATATAAGAACCTGAATCGATGATTCCTTGGAAGTTGTTAACACAAAAGAACATAGCAATGGCGTATGTGAATGCAGTAACGAAACCAATGGTGACGGTTGATAAGACAGCTTTTGGAATATCGGTTCTTGGTTGAGAAGTTTCTTCTGATAAATGAGTAACACTATCCAAACAAGAAAATGACCAAGCTGGATTAATTAAACCAACAATGAAAGCAATTCCTGAAGAAGACCAACCAGTGTTGTTTGTGAATTCAACAAAAACGAAATGAGCTGATTGATAATTACCACGAGAACAAACCAAAACGGTGATTAAGATGACACAGTAAGAAAATAAGGAGACGTACAATGCAGAGTTACCCAAGATAGGTAATGCTTTACCATAAGTGTTGAAAATAAACAACACAAGGGTAATAAGTTCATATAAAACGAACAATTGCCATTTCTTAACTTCTGTATATTCAGGATGGGTCATTTGCCAGAATCCAATAATTTGATAAGCTAAAGCTTGTGACATAGATGCAGAGGTGAAAATAGCCCCTGCCCATGACATTGATCCACAAATATAAGCCAAGAATGAAGAATATTTCTTTGGAGCCAAAACTCTTGTCCAAACATATTGACCACCAGCAGAAGGAATAGCAGAAGACATTTCACCTAAAGTGACGGCAATACAATAGGAAATCATGGCCACGATTAAAATACCATAAACAGTTAACATTGGACCACCAGAACTGATACCAGTAATCAATGAGGAGGAAATACCTAACCAGGAATTAGTTAAACCAAACCCAATACAAATGATGGAATAAGTGGAGAAGTTACGTTTTAAAGTTCCTCCTTCATGGTGGACTCTACTTTCTGTATCTTCAAAAGCATCGATCTTCTTTTCTGTATCTGGGAAAGATCCTTGGTCAAAACTACGTTCAATGCCCACTTTTTCAGTGAGATCAGGTGATTCTTTTGACATTCTTGAAATTCTCTTTTACTTTTTGGGAGATGTGAGTGAACGACTGTTAAAAGGGAAGCCAAGATACGGAGAAAGAGAGATCGTAGAAAGATACACTACGGAAAAAGAAGGAGATATTGGTACCCTTTTATAAATCCGAATTGATTAGAAAAAAAAAATTTTTTGATTTGATAGTGAAAATTTATTCAATGTTCCATTATGCTGTTTATTGTTTTGTTGGACAAAAGAAATTTTATTATTTTTCTTCATTTAGTAACCTTCGTGCCTCTTGCAACGTAGAATTGAAGGTTGGAAGATTACAAAACAAGGTAATTTGAGTAAATCATATTATGGTATATAACATAACGAAACATTAAAAGATACCAGCTAAGCATGATGATAAGAAAACTTCAAAAGAAGAAGAATAAATAAAAACTTGCATTGAGAGAGAGGGAACTTTCGATGTTTGAACCTTCTCGTAAAATTCTGCATAGAAAATGTCGTCTTCTTTTCGTGGAATTCGCATCCGCTTTCATCACAAGATAAGATACTGTTTCGATCTAAGTTACTAGGAATGGATCACTGTCGTCCTATACGAATATTCTAGTTGGACATTCTGCTAACTGGTTCACAGTTCGCATACTATATAATGGTAAAAGAACGTAGCTTTATAGATTCTGCATTTAAGTTCTCTAAAGTATGTTTAATTATTACACAAAGTTACCACTTTGGGCTTATCACACGAGAATTCACAACACTCAACAGACAGTTCAAAAAAATCACATGCCAAAGTGTGAGACAATCAATAAAATTTTAAACAATCGCGCTTACGGAATAAATTATGAATTTATTTTATTATCATTGTTGTTTTGTCCAATCAATTAATTAAACGGGAAACTGTTGTTCGTATCTGTCAACCAAACAAATGCGGGATTTGAAAAACTATTTATTCTAATCACAAGGTCTTTTAACAATATGAATAAAACGGTTTAATTTCTCTATCGTATATTAAGAAATCTGCATAAGCCATCTCACAACAAACCAAAGGGAAATATGGAAATGTCATGTGTGTTAATTTTAGCGAAAAGGGAAAGCCTCGCTAAGTAATCTTCACAATCGGAGATCTTTCGTATTTCCCTTTCTCTTGAGAAAGTTTAGAAAAGCGGCTGGTGCATATTAATAGTACTAGACATTCTACTTGAATCATATTTCGAAGATCCGTTTTTTGTGTAATTTTGGGACTGTTTACCCAACAAAGCATATTGAGAAATGGAGAAGTCAATTCAATTTGCCTGTGACAATTGGAATGATTTAGAATATTTCATATAATCTGACGGGACTCAACGTTGAGCCCAAGCACAGATGGGAGGTTTTCGATATTCTGGGACATTTTTGTTAATTGAGCAACAAAGTTTTATAAGGTGGTTATTTCTTTCACTGTTGTTGCGAAAAATTATTGAATATCTGACTCTCCCAATCCAACTAATTATACGACCGCAAAGTAAACTTTTAGATGAATTCAATGGCTACTGGGTGCCAACATCATCCTGTGAAAAATCGCTTGCCATGACAATGCAATCATGGAACTTCCCAGTAAGATCATCCCCAGTATGATTGCAAAACCTCATATATGTTCAAGTGCGCAAACAACGTTTTGATTCTCAAGGTTGCTTTAGAATTGAAATCAAATAGATATTTCAATTGTCTAGTTAATCAAAACAGCGATACACTGTAAAATACGCCTACGACTCTAAACAAATTATAAGTTTAAAAGAGAAAAAATATATGGATCTCCTGACACCTCTCTTTCATTATTAACATTCCAGACAGGTTCTTAAAAGACACAATAATTACATTGATCTTTCCATCAACACATCGCATTTGATATTGATTGAGTTAACATCACCATTACTAAGCGAATATAACAGACCAAGAACTGGCCCACCATACTCTGGCGCAATAGGCGATATCCATTACAATGCACTGTCTAAGTGATGGATTACTTTTGGACAAAGTTAATAAAAGAAAGAACTAAAAAACATTCTAAAAAATTTTCAACGCATCGCAGAAATTTATACTTCACCAAACAGGTACTATTGTGCGGGTAACACAAATCTCTCAATTTAGGTCTTTGAATGTTTCTCTTCTCAGACAACAAAAAAAAAAAACATTGAAGCTTAAATTTAATACCCATTTTTATTAAACATAGATTTTGCAACACAGGGTATTATAAGCCAATTGAATAACATCAAATATAAATAAACAATGTCGTTATTTGGTGCTCAACCTAAGACCTCAGGGTTAGGAAGTGGATTTTCCTTTGGCCAGAATCAACCAACTTCTCAGACACCTGCTCTTCCAACAAATACTACCACCACCGTTCCAACATTAACACTGACCGCAGGTATAGGTGGATCGACACTTAATCCATCTGCAATTGCTGCATCATCTACATTAACATTACCTTCATCGATAAACACTACGAATAGTTCCAAATTATTAAAGGAATTATTGGAATCAGCCCATAATTTACCAAAGAAAACTGATAATGTTGAGCTTGGATCAATTCATCTTACATTAAATGAATTACAACGTAAATCCCAACAATTAAGAAAACAAGATGATTCAAAGAAAGATGTAAGCTATACTAAAGCCCATTATTTGTTAGCTGGAAGTGGTATTAGCGCGGAAGAAATTGAAACTGATTTAAACTCGATTCATATTCCACAAAGAACTACGGCAACTGTTGTTCCTACAACTACGCTGAGAGTTGGAGTTACCTCAGAAAACATTGAAAACTATTTAAATACAAAGAAAGATGAAAGTATATTGAACTCTATTGAGCAATCGTTGGCATTGGCATCTAAAGATTTTGATAATTTCATAAATGCTAATATTTCAATTGATTGGAAAGTTAGAAGAGACGAATTAAGAAAAGCAGTGGGATTGAAATATAATGGAGAAAATAGTGCTGATGCTATTAAGAATTCATTGGTTTGGAAAAAGACTAACTTTTCTTCAGGAAATATCTTATCACCTTTAAGTGGTACGTCAGCAACCAATGCTGGAGGTGCTAGTTCTTCTTCAGTTAAACAAATGACTAGAGAAACATTTGAAAATCATGCTAAGATCATATATGCCCTTAATGAAGCTAGAATAGAGGCTAGGAATTTTCCATTGTGTTTAAACTTCAATGAATTAAACAAATTACAAAATGATATGAAATCAAAACAAATTTCAGAAATTTGGAAGATCTTAATTGAATTAACCAATGAAAAGTTTTCAAAGACTAGTCAAGAGCAAAAGTTTTATAAGGTGGAAAAGAACGAATTGGATTCAATTATTGTCAACAATAGTAAAAACTATTTACAGCAAGAATTTTTCAATTATGTGGAAGAACTTTATGTTAAGGATAATAGTAAAGCTATCAATTTCTTACCAGCAACAAATGTCAATAAGATTTCCTATTTCATTCATCAAGTCATTTTAAAGAATGACCCTGATTTAGTCAACAAGACCCTTTTAGTTAACGGAACTCCAATCTGGGCATTAGTTTTCTATCTTATCCGTGCTGGATTATATTTCGATGCGGTTGAATTGGTTCTTGGTAATCGTGAATTATTCAACAAGTTTGATAAAAATTTCCCAGTGTACATTAAGAAGTATGTTGATAGTGAAAATCATACTTTGCCTTCTGATTTAAGTGAAAGACTACATCAAGAATTTAATCAACAATTTCAATTTATTATCAATGATGTTGATACTAGCATCAATTATGATCCCTATAAATATTCCGTTTATAAAATCATTGGAAAATGTGATTTGACAAAGAAATCTTTACCTCAATCAATTAATTTGTCTATTGAAGATTGGTTATGGTTCCATTTATCGATCATTAACCAAAATCAAGCAAATAATGAATCAACTTTGTTGTTTGAAAATTATAGTTTGTCCAATTTACAAAGCAAGATTATTCATTTAGGACCAAAAACATTTTTAACATCTCCAAATAATCCACTTTATCTTAAGACATTGATCTTAGTTGGGCTTTATGAGTTAGCTGTTCAATATACTTATGAACAGCTTAATGAATGCGATGCTGTTCATTTAGCTATTGGATTTGTCTACTATGGATTATTGAAATGTTCCAACTCAAGCAAAGACGTTTTGTTAACCATTCATGATAATGAATATCAAATCAATTTCAGTAGATTAGTAGGTTCATTCACAAGAACTTTCAAAATCAGTGATCCAAAAGTTGCCTGTCAATACTTGATCTTAATTGCCATGGCCAAGGGTGGCGAATCTAAGGAAGAAATAACAATGTGTCATGAAGCATTACGTGAATTATTATTGATATCACGTGAATTTGGTATCTTATTAGGGGAATTGAACCAAATCAATGGAACTAAGATTCTGGGGATTTTGGAAAGACAAAGAAAATTAATCAAGTTGGAAAATATCACTGAATTTTATCATCAAATTATTGAGATTACAGCTAGGAAGTGTGAAGAAGAAGGTAGAATATTTGATGCTTTATTATTATATCAATTATGTTGTGAATATGATACGGTTGTTGGTTTGATTAATAAATTGTTGGCAGAAATCTTTGCAACTAGCGATTTGAACAAGCCAATAATAAGATTTGGGAATTATCAAGTCATTTCAAATGGATATATTGATAACAAAGAATGTGAAGATACAATTGATAATAATATCATTTTATTATCTCAACATATCATGCAAATCTTCAATAATAATAGTTCTATTTTGGATAAGATTTCCCTGCAAAAGAAGAGAACGTGTGATCTATTATTACCAATTGTGACCGTTAGAGATTTATTCCTTAAGAAGAATTGGAGTGAAGGAATCACTCAAATTAATCAATTGAATCTTATTCCAGTTGGGCCTAATGATGATCTCATTACTATTAGAAACATGAGTGAGATGATTCAAAATAATGATTTGGATGATAATTTAATTAAAGTAATTCCATCCTTGTTGATCATGGTTATGACTAGTGTTTGTCATTTGAATTATGAAATATTGACAAAGAGATACCAATCTTTAAGTAATCAAAGAGATGAGTTAACTACTTGGAAGAAAGTTGCTAAGAATTGCATGATTTATGCTGGAATGGTACAATATAAGATGCCTAGAGAAACGTATAGCTTGTTGATTAATTTGGAATCACAATTGTAGAAGATGTGAACCCATTTGTATAATTAGATTAAGCAGAAAAATATTTTATAACAATTTCGGTGATAATAAATTTTTCACTTTTATAGATAACACTGCCGATTTAAGATGCCACCAAAGCTGAAAGCAAAAGATACGAAGTCCAAATCCTCTTATACCTTTCCTCTGGGGTTCAATAACTTGCCTGCGGAGTTAACTAAAAGTTTTTATATACCGAGACCTGAAACTATCGTATCAGATCAGATCATAATCATTAACAATTTCTTCACAAAAGATCTTTGTAATGAACTCATAAAATCCTTCGAAAGAGAATTAACTCTAGAAACGACCCCACTTATCAAGAGTAAAGAATATGCATTGAGGTATAATGACAGATGTTCTATTCCTGACCTAGTTTCAAGTGATATATTATGGCAATATCTTTCCAAGATTCTTTTACAACAAAAACAGTACCAGGAAACACAAGAAATGCATGATATTTTTGGGAAAGCATGTGGTTTAAATCCACAATTGCGTGTGTATAGATATAGAAAGGGGCATCATTTTGATAAGCATTATGACGAATCTGTGACTTGTCCTATACCTCCAAAGGGTGATAAGAAAGGAAAGACAAAATGGACCTTATTGGTGTACTTGACTGGAGATGAGGAATTCAAAGGTGGCGGAACGATTTTTTATCCGGAATTAAGAGGCGTGGAACCAATGAATATCCATCCAAGCAAAGGAATGGCGTTGTTACATAAACATGGTGATGATTGTTTGAAACATGAAGCGGAAATAGTTAAAGATGGAGAAAAGTGGGTATTGAGAAGTGATGTCGTATATCCTATGTAAGAGATTTACTTAAAAAGAATTCACTAGTGGCTTCGAAGATTTGAGTTGAAGGTTGAAGCCGATCACGAACCCATTTACTCAATTTGGATTGAATTCTAGGATATGTGAATCGTTTATCGATTAAATAAATAATTGAATAATCATTAATATGTCGAATACTTCTTCCAATACTTTGATTAACTGCTCTCATACATATATTCTCGTAATAATTTCTTGATTTTTCATTTGCTTCTTGCCTTGTTCCTCCTTTTGCAACAGCATCGTTCTCGATAAATTTTCTTTTAGCTATCATTTCACCAGAATATGCGTTGGGATAAGGTAAACCAACAATTAAAACTGCTCTTGCTAAATTGTCCGAGAAGTTTATCCCTTCAGACATCTTCCCGCCAACAACTGAGAAAAGTATAGCTCCATTTTTCTCCACATTAATAAGTTGACTGTATTGTGATAATACGTGTTCAACTTTTGAGGAGTCGGAAGGCTCCTGGAAAATAGTCTTCATTGCACTAATTAATGACAAGATTCCTGCTTTTTCCCAGATTTGTAGCACTTGATTTAAATACTTATAACTAGGAAAGAAAACAACAACGCCATAAGGAACCTTCTTACATACCTCCACCATAAATGACCCCAATGACGATATCAAGCTTGAATTTTGTCTCTTTTCAAACAGAAACTCAAACTCGACTCCATTCATTTGTGAGACTGGGAATACTTCAAGATTACATTTAGGTATAACATGTCCACATGAGAATTTCTTGATTTTTTCATTTGGAACTGAAGGAAATAAGTAATCAACATAATCAGACATGGGTTCCATCGTACCACCACATAAAAGGACGCATCTCGCTTGATCTACAATCTCCTTGAAAGCAGTGCTGGGGTCTAATAACATATAGTTCAAGGATGTTATTCCGTTAGTTGTATCCCAAAAGTATTTCCCTTCCTTCGAAGGGTTCGCAATTGTTTTTAAAAACTTGACAATGACGAATAAAAGTGGATTTGAGCTACTTCGAGTTTCATTTTCAGTTTTCTCAAGATATGATTCGATTTTGTATGCGATTTTTGATTTATGTAAGTATTGATCTAAATTACGAGCATTTAATAGATCACCAGTAGAGTTTTTGAATATATCTTCAATTTGAATTTCTTTTCCTGATTTGGCATTGTTGGCTTGCTCATAATTCTCAATGAATTTTGTTAATAGCTCACAGATCTTGACTATTTTCAGTAGATTAATTCGATTTCCGCTGTTTAATTTCTTAAGAAATTTTGACCGATAGAATTTTAAAGATTTTGTTACTTTAGTCAATTGGTCTATGGTAATCTTCACTGAGTATAATGAAGTGATTACATCCAAGATATTGTGTGCTTCATCAATAATGATAATGGAATCTTTCACATTTAAGTTTAAAACGTCTCTTGTTGAATCTTGAAATATCATTTGATAAGGTAAAGAAATAATCTCGGTTAATTCAATCCCTTTTCTAACTGAATAATAAGGACATACTTTCAACTCTGATCCCAACAAATTCAACTCCTCGATATCCCTACATTGAGCAAGACTAATATCTGCAAATTCTTTAGTCAAATTTGAATTTATGTAACTTTTCGGGAGAAATTCACAACCATCTTGAGATTTTTGAAGGTCAATACATGCATCATTCATACTTTGGTCAATACCTAATGATTTAACTTTTGGATTTATACATAATTGTTTTCTTGAACCTAAGGGTAAATATTTTGTTCTTTCTTCCAATTCATCAAAGGATGAATCAAATTTTGTAAGACGCAATTGATCTGAAAATTGATTTAATTGGGAATGGGTTCTTGATGTATAGAATATCTTAATTGGACATTCATTTATGTAGTTTACCTCGTTAGAAGCTGATTCGGCTCTCTTCATTAATTTGCTGATTTCTTTTGAGAGCTTTTCATTCTGATCTTCAACTGTAGCTACTTCCGAATCACTATAGTAATCATCTGGAAGAAATTCGGATTGTGAATCTGTGGAATTATCGGACTTAAATCGTTTGGATGGTCTAACTTTTAGTTCTTGCTCTTTTCTAATATTATTAGCAAAGTCCTTTTCAATTTTGTCTAAGTATTGTTCATATTCTTTTAGTTTATTCTTAGAACGATTCACAATTGATTCTCGATAAGCTTTTTTTACCCATTCTGGTTCATCATCGTTGTCGTCGTCGTCGTCGTCATCATCATCACCAGTATTTTCCTTCTCTTCTTGCAGTTTACTCTTCGGGTTTGAGCTTTCTTGAAAAGTATTGTTTCTTTTATAGCTACGTAACCAAGTCATTGTTGAGCAAATGATAGATAACGTCTTTCCTGTTCCTGTTGGACTCTCAAATATACCAATTTTATAACCATTTTCTATTGTATCATAGATAGCATCCATTAATTGGATTTGAATGTCATATGGAGTGTATGGATGATTGTACTTTGTTATATTCTGTCCACATTCTGAGCTTTTCATTTAATGAAAAAAGGATCTTGAAAGCTATCCAACCATTCAGTGTTAGGCAATCTTCAAAACATTTAGGCGCTTCTTCCTTTTTTTTCCCTTTGCAAAATTCGCAATTCTTTGAATCAACATTCAACCAACAACTAAAAGAAACCAGATCTCTGCAAGAGATCAATGAAGTGGTGATCATGACTTTAAGGATGATTGATGACGGAGAAAACTTTGTTCTCTCTACATTTCTAAAGTGAGTCCAATCAGTTCAACGTTAAAGTTATCCCCTTTGCAAGTGAACATTCATCTGCTTTGCAAAAATGGAGTTAATAAATTCCGGTATCCGTTTCACGTGACTATTTTTTTTTTCTATTTCTGCCCTCGGATATCACAGTCATTCCCATCCCAAAGGTTATAAACAACAAGATAGAGCCATCTCTATTACACTTTATCAAATTGTCTTCACAGTATATGCATATACATTAATTTCAATGTCATTGATCAACGATTACCCCCTTCATAAAGTAGAGGCTTCATTGGCTCGACATAGTCCTTGTCAGTGGTCAAAAAACTTACAATTGGCAATATCCGGATTTACACAATTAACTATTGTTGAACCTAAATTACCATCATTACAACAAGGAATTGTTAAAGTTCATGAAAATTCTGTATTGGATCCTAAACATTTATTCCAAATGAATACCATTTTGGATGATGAACAACTTCAATATTTACCACTTGGGAAATTCAATAAAATGATTGTAGATTCGGGTGATGAACCATTTAATATTTCCAATATAAATGATCCAACAATTGTTGCTCATCAATGGACTTCAAATTTCCAATGTTCTCGTGATAATTTGTTAGGTATATTATTTAATACTGGAGAATTTCTTATTTTGGGGAGAAAGAATGTTCAAATAACTAAATATGTTGTCAGGGTTGATATGTTTGATGTTTTGGCAGATCATTTTAACATCGTTGACAATGGAAATGGGTATAGTGTTACATCATATGAAAAGTTTGACTTGAAAATTAAGAGTTTCTCACTTTCCACACTTACAATTGGCACTGAGGAAGTATTATTTCTTTCAATTGTTAATGGACATGATATTTTGTTTGTCTACACGATTGATCAACATACATACGAAACAAAATTATTAGTATCACATGAACTTGGGTTTAACGTATTGCAAATGACATGGTCTAAATGGATTGATCAAAAGAGTTATTTAGCAATTACGTCAATTGATAATGCAATTAATTCATTTGAACTCAACTTTTCAAACGATTCTTTGAATATTTCAATTCCAAGCATTCTAAATGCTCCTACGAGATTCTTATGTGGACAACAGAAGCATGCATATGTTGCAGACACTACCTATCTTATCACTGTCTTTACTGGAAAATTGGTTTTGTTCGAGATGGGAACACCCATCAGGTCGTACGAGTACACATTTGATAACCATACGTCATGCACTTCAATTGTAACAGGATTGGTAGGAAATGTACTAACAATAATTCTTTCATTTGAGAATGGAAGTTTCTTAACAGTAAATTTTAATACAGAAGATAAAAAATCAATCGAGGAAGTAAAGACAGATAAAGCCCTTAGAACATTTGTTGCAAGAGCTCTTTATACCTTCCAGATTTCTAACCAAGAAGTCGAAGAAGACGGAGCTGGTAAAGATGGTGACGATGATGAAGAAGGATCCGGATTGGAAGGGATATTTGTCTGTCATGGTCTTCATTCTATTTCTCATGATTTGTTGGCGCTTGTTTATAAAGTGATACCAAAAGATGCGTTTTCACATATTACGTATACGCAATATATTTCCCATTTGCAGTTTATTAAATTAGAGAAGCCTTTGTATGAAGTTGATGAAATTGTACCTAATAGAACCTCAATCGCAAAAACTGCAGTTTACTGGTTGGAAAACTATGAAAAAATTCCATGTCTTCAAAGTGCAACTCATGAGTATGTTAAAGTTGAAGCATTTGTAGAAGAAATTGAAAAGTTTGCAAATGAGACACTTGTTGATATTGAAAAGTTTGATGCAGATATTGAGAAATTTTCAACAAATGCCAATTCGGAATTAGATTTCAAAGGTATGTTAATTGATAGGTTTAATAGAAATCCAATCATTAATGAATTACAATATTATCACACATTGGGGAAAATAATCATCAACGGGTTGATTGCATTTAAGGGAAAAAGTGAAAAACTTACTGGTATTCTTGATAAGACCAAGCAATATTTGATTAGCATTGAACAAACGATTTCGATCTACCTTAAACTTTTGGTATTTGAATTTGTAAAAGTAAAAAACATTCAATTAGATGATGAATTTGATAAATTCCTTATGATTACAAATCTCCTTCAATTGAAGGAATTTGGAGTTGAAATGGATGTTAACATTCCAACCTCGGCAAGTGTGACCATTGCAACCAAATTTTATGCCGAAAAGTTTGAAACTCATGTTGATGATATAATACGAGATGATAGGTTAATAATATCCACTACTGGACATGGATGGGTACAATGTAAACTTTCGAATATTCCACTATTACAAATGAATAATCGCAGAGATGAATTGGCCCAATTCCAATATATTATCACAGAAGAACATTTCGGAAAATTAATAACTACGTTACTAAATACAATCGAATATTGTTATATTACTGGGAACAAAACATATAAACTAAAGTAACGATGCTAATGGGTATAGAGGTGATGGTATGAATTGATCATTGACAAAGTCTCCACTTAATATTTGATTGCGGCCATTCCAGATACTTTCTCCTGTACTCCATGCATGGAACTTACTATTGCTTGCATGGGTAGGTGGTGGAGATGTGATCTTAAGTATTATATAGCCCATAGTCATTAATGCAAATGAATAAATCATCATAGCGATTTGTGGGAATGATTTTATTAATAAATAATAAACTAATCCTATCCCAAATAACACACCTTGTCGGGTATTAATCCATTGATCTCTTTCTAATTGAGTGAAGTTGACTAATTTTAGATATCCTGTAGCTAGATCTTGGCCAAGGTTAGATGCTCCATAAAAAGTTGTTAAGATGACTGCAGTGTAATAATGGTCACAAAATCCAATAATTGACACCAATGCAAGGGATTGGGTAGTACCAAGTTTATCTGAACATGTACGAAAAGAAATTGTTCCTAATGCAATTGTGGATAACTTTCCTGGAAAAAGAATCAGGAAACAAATTGTCACTTTTAATAAATATAAATTGATGTATCTTCTTATAAAGTCTTTAAATTCTCGTGAATGTTTCAATGATTGCGTAATTGCGGTTTTCCATGTATCAAATTCTACTTCTGGCTTATCTAAATGTTTTAGAGGCATATAATAATCTGTAGATAGTATCCTATCTGTGAATTGTAAGTTGGAAAAGAATAAAGTCTGAAAACATGGATAACGATAAATATACAACGTAAATAGGAATATATTCATATTGGCAAAATTGTGAATAATATATTCCATACCAAATGTACAAGATTGATCTCCATTGCAATATCTCAACATAGAATTATTAAAGATTGCTTTAGTAAATATGAAAACACCATTCGATATTACCCAAAATACACCTGAGATTTTTAGTCCATTTATGACCACAATTTTAAAAACATCCCACCTGAATAACCCTGGGTTCTGTAAGGTTCTATATATGGACAATATCGTTAGTTGCATACTTCTTAATACTATAAAACATGAAAAATTATGTGAAGGTTTTGTAATAAATATAGGTGATGCCATCGTAGGTTGCGATAATGGTAATTTGGATGCAAAAAAATAATACTCCAACCGACTGATTTTATCTTTTCTATGCGTTTTGGTGAACCGTTAATTTTTTCTTGAACATATTGATAATGTAAACGAATAAATATAAGAAATGAAAGTCTGTTGGAAATGGTGAATTTAACATCTTATTTATAAAATTAAATCATTACCAACATCGACACACACATGTATCTTTGACACACATGTTCTTAGAAAACGTGTGTCTGCTTGGCGATGGCTGACGCTTACTTTGTTTCGGTTATATAAGCGAGGAGCAATGAAAAAAGAAATAAATTCACCACCACACTTTTCCGTGTCGTAACGGCGTTACCTTTGTCGCAAGTTTCAAGTACCTCCCGACAAAAAATGGAACATTTGCAACCATTTGCTACTCTTCAACCCATCTAAAGACGTTTATTAACCTATGAACTGGTACATAAATAATCCAAATATATTACTTCGGATCCAAGATTTCTATGCGTTTCTTTGTACGGAAACAAAGAAATAGATGGCCAAGATGCGTTTTCGACGTGGGAACTGTATACGCGTAGTAATATGAGGATGGATTAAGACGCGGCTTTTATACAGCATGCCACTTATTTTTTTTTTACGTTATACACCATATATTGGATCTCTTATACATGTTTTAC
>NDXA01000104.1:0-46368 GCA_002105455.1 Hemisphaericaspora xylofermentans | reverse complement strand
GTCAAGCGAGTAAGGAACATGCACCAAGGAATCGTTAAAATATGATTAGCAGTATTTTGGTAAGAATCCGCTTTCAGATTCACGAAATGTTATAATTTAGCCCTAAAAATGGAATAATTCCAATCCTTCACATTATTAAGAGTAAACCAAACATATTGTGCTCTTCTTCCTTTAAGTTGAGCTCCAAGGTTTAGGAGTCCAAATCCACCCTGTGAACGCAAAGCTGTCAACGTATCATCACCAATCCCTTTGAAAAATGTAGATTTAGTTTAACAGATGATCCAAGCGGCTATCAACAACAAGGGAAGCTTCAAGAGGTTAAATGAAAAGTATTTGACTTATTTAATGAGCCAAATCGTTTAACCTTGCTTTTTTGCCTATAAAACAAAGGGTGGGAACAAGTTCTCACCGTTTAAGACCCCTCACAGAACACATTTTACTGTTGAACGCTGTTCATAACCCTAATAAGAAAGTATGATAACTAAATGACAAAATTATTGTCGTTATGAATAGATATTTAACGATTAAGATCACATTTTTTTTTTCTTAAAATCATGTACATTAAATAATTATCTAAATATAAAAGTGGTAATTAACTAATATACACTTCTCCATGGCTATAGACACTCTTTTCGACTTTAATCACGTGACGCTGACAGAAGTTATAACACTTCAGAACAATTTATCTCGAGAAAAGCCTTTATGGCCAAGTTGGTAAGGCACCTCACTAGTAATGAGGAGATCGTCAGTTCGAATCTGGCTGAAGGCATTTTTTTTTGCAACTGTAAACTCGCTCTATACCCTTCAGTACTACATCTACTTGGGATGTTGTTATGATCTAACGACAAGAAAACATTCTTTTTCAGGTACGAAAATGAAGCTATATTTATAAGTTTGTAGGTCATTGGCTAATCGGATGTTTTGTACTGATTTTGGTATGCAGCTGACACATTATAAATAACATGGTTGAAAAAAAACAGCTGCAAAAATACCTAAGATAAATTATGACAATCTTTTAAATCAAGCGTCCCATAACCTATATGGAAGAATATTCGAAAAGTAAAACAGTAATGTCGAAATATAGATCTTGGAACAGTGAAAACGAAGCCACACTATTAGATTCCGATATTTGGGAAGTGTTTATTGAAGTTGGAAAAATATTTGGCTTTCAAGATGATAACGTCAATAATATGTTTGATCATTTCATGACCCAATTAGATTCTAGAGCTAGTAGAATGGATTGTGCTAAAGCTTTGCTTTCTTTGCACATGGATTATGTTGGTGGAATATCCTCCAATTACAAGAAGTGGTTTTTCACTTCACAACATTTGTTCGATAGGGATTCAACATGGAATCCGAAAACTAAAACGAAAACGAAAACCGCTCATGCTCAAAAGGAAGAGTATAATTGGCAAGAGAAATTTGTTAGTCTTACTGAAAAAGATTTCGTATTTCAGATCGCATTATATTTGCTTATATGGGGTGAAGCAAATAATATTAGATTCATACCCGAATGTATTTGTTTTATTTTTCAGTGTGCTTTAGATCATTTGAGTTTACACCAAAGTGATAATCAAAATGATTTACCCAGGTTCTACTTCTTGAATCACATTGTTACTCCATTATATAACTTTATACGGGATCAGCAATATTCGGTTATTGATGGAACTTGGAAACGCAAGGAAATCGATCATTCCAATGTTATCGGTTATGACGATATAAATCAACAGTTTTGGAGTGCAGAGGGCCTTTATCGAATCAAACTCAATGACGGCAGGAGGTTATATGATATTCCAAAAGAAAAGAGATATGGTCAAATAGTTAATATTGATTGGAAAAATTCACTTTCAAAAACGTATAGGGAGAAAAGAACTTGGATTCATGTTTTCACAAATTTCAACAGAGTTTGGTTAATACACATTACCATGTTTTGGTATTTTATGGCATTTAATTCACCATCACTCTATACGATGAATTATACAAGAGCCAAAGAACCTCAATTACATGTTAGATTAGCAATTGTTTCAATTGGAGGAACCTTGGCATGTTTGCTATCACTTTTCGCAACCATTTCAGAATATTTTTTCATCTCCCAAAAGATTCCATATCGACAAAAAGTTCTTCCAAGAATTATTATTATATCTACACTTACTTGTATTAATGTTGGACCACTAGTGTATTTATTAGGTTTTTTGAGATGGGATCAATACTCATACTATGGAGATGTAGTGGGTAGTGTGCTGCTCGGAATATCCATTATTACGTTTCTTTATCTATCATTAGCACCGCCAGGTCATTTTCCAGGGACATCATCCAATCATTCATTCTCAGCGTCATTTCTGAAATTAAAACGTCGAAGTCGCCTATTTTCATATTTATTATGGATATGTGTATTTGGCGCCAAATATTCCGAATCATACTTTTTCTTGGTGTTGTCACTTAAAGATCCAATTCAAATCCTTTCAACAATTGTGTTAAATTGTCAAAGGGGGAACTTCTTATGCATTTTCCAACCCAAAATCACACTTGTATTATTCTATACCACGGACTTGATTTTATTCTTTTTGGATACTTATCTTTGGTATGTTATTTGCAATTGTTTATTTTCAGTTGGTTTGTCATTTTCATTGGGAGTTTCGATTTTCACTCCTTGGAGAAATATCTTTGGTAGGTTACCAGACAGGATTATGAACAAGATATATTGCCCATCGCCAGGAGATGACCCAAATAACACCTTACTTATCGTATCACAGTTATGGAACAGTATCGTTATTTCCATGTACAGGGAACACATTGTCTCAGTGGAACAGGTCAGCAAGTTAGTTTATCAGAGAGGATTCAGTGAAGAGAATGCAATCAGGCCTCCGTTATTCTTTGCTTTTGAAGATGATAATACGTTTCGATTGCATGATTTTTTTAGAATTGGAAGAGAATCAGAAAGAAGAATTACTTTCTTTGCGCAGTCCCTTTCCAGTCCACTTCCAGAACCATTTCCTGTTGTTTCGATGCCATCATTTACAGTTCTAATCCCTCATTATTCAGAAAAGATATTATTGAGTTTAAAGGAATTAATAAAGGAAACCAAGTTATCTAAATTGGCACTTTTAGATTATTTAAAGCAGCTTCATCCAATGGAATGGGACGCATTCGTAAGCGATAGTAAGATGTTACAAGTGCCTGAAAAGAGTGAAAGAAAACCTGAAGATCTTATTTCCCACAAGGCTGAAATCGATGAAGAATCAGATACATATATTCAAGATAAAATAGAAGGGGTGCCATATTATTGTATTGGATTTAAGGATTCATCTCCCAAACATACATTGAGAACCAGAATTTGGGCATCTCTTCGGTGCCAGACATTATATAGGACAGTTTCAGGATTCATGAATTACGATACTGCTTTAAAGTTACTTCATAGAGCGGAAAATCTTGGAAATTATTTCGAAGATCATGCCAAAGCAGATGGTGATCTAGAGGAATTTGTGAATAGGAAATTCAACCTTTTAGTGGCTATGCAAAGATTTCAAAACTTTACTCCGGAGGCAATGGAGAACGCACATATCCTTTTCAAGGCATATCCAAGCCTCAAAGTTGCAATATTGGAGGAAGAGAATAATGATGGAGAAGTTTCATATTTTTCAACATTGTTAGATGTATCTCAAAAAGATGATAGAGGAGAGGTTTTGAGAAAATACAGAATTAAACTTTCAGGAAATCCAATTTTGGGTGATGGCAAATCTGATAATCAGAATAATGCTATTATTTTTTATAGAGGAGAATATATACAAGTTATTGACGCAAATCAAGATAATTATTTGGAAGAGTGTCTAAAAATCAAGTCGCTCTTGTATGAATTTGAGGAAATGAAAATGGATGTTGGTCCAGGTTATCTTCCGGAGAAAGAGACTGAACAAGAGAAAAGTCCAGTCGCGATTTTGGGTGCAAGGGAATTCATCTTTTCGCAAAATATTGGTATTTTGGGTGATATTGCTGCTGGAAAAGAGCAAACATTTGGAACCTTGTTTGCAAGGACTATGGGCGAAATTGGTTCAAAATTACATTATGGTCATCCTGATTTTCTCAATGGTATTTTTATGACAACGAGAGGAGGCATATCGAAGGCGCAAAGAGGTTTACATTTAAACGAGGATATATATGCTGGTATCACTGCAATCTGTCGAGGAGGTCGTATAAAGCACTGTGACTACTATCAGTGTGGAAAAGGTCGAGATCTTGGGTTTGAATCAATCATTAATTTTACAACTAAAATAGGAGCTGGGATGGGAGAACAATTATTATCAAGAGAATACTTTTATTTGGGTACTCAATTACCAATTGATCGATTTCTTTCCTTTTATTATGCACATCCAGGATTTCATATTAACAACCTTTCGATTATGCTTTCAGTAAAGATGTTCATGATATTGTTGGCAAACCTCGGGGCTTTGAATTACAGTACAACATCAAGCAATGCACTTGGTACCCATAATCTTAGGCCTGTATCGGATTGGATTGATAGATTTGTTCTTTCAGTGTTTGTTTGTTTCTTCATTTCGTTCTTGCCATTAATTATCCAAGAGCTTATCGAGAAGGGATTTGTAAAAGCCGTTTTTAGGGTAATTTTGCAGGTGATATCACTCTCGCCATTTTTTGAGGTATTTTTATGTCAAATATATTCCAAGGCGCTTCGAGATAACCTAATATTCGGCGAAGCACAATACATAGCAACTGGGAGAGGTTTTGCAATATCAAGGGTTCCATTTTCCACCCTATATGCCCGTTATGTCCATTCAAGTATTTACTATGGCTGTGAAATTTTCATTGTTGTTCTATTTGCGTCATTAACGATTTGGAGAAAGGCATTAATATGGTTTGTTATTACTATTATATCTTTATGCTTGGCCCCGTTTTTATTTAATCCTCATCAGTTTAGTTTTAGTGATTTCTTTCTTGATTATAGGGAGTTTATACGATGGTTGTCGAGAGGCAACTCGAAACAAAAACTGCTGTCTTGGATACATCATGTTCAACGGAGACGATCAAAGCTAACGGGAGAAAAGTTAGGGAGATATGTACTGGGTAGAAGTTCATCATCATTTAATCTATTTATGGGTGAAGTGGTCGCACCATTTTGTTGTATGCTTCTTTATTTGATTCCCTATATGTTTATCAATTATTCCAGTAATTATCGAGACTTGAGTTTAAAAAATCCCCTCCTCAGATTACTTCTTGTTACAGTATTGCCATATGCTGAAAATGTTATTACGTTGCTTTTATTGTGGCCAATGTCAATTGTGATTGGTCCTCTAATCGGATATTTCTATAAGACTGTTCCAGCCTTTATAGCAGGTGTTGCTCATTTTATGGCTATTGTATTTAATATTGCCAATTTTGAAATATTATTCTTTTTGGAAGATTGGAATTTTGTGAGATTGTTATCAGCATCTTTAGTTATTTTCAAATTGCATAGAACCATTTCAAATTTTGTGTTAATTGTGGTTGTTTCAAGAGAACGATCCGATGATGTTACTAATAAAGCATGGTGGTCGGGCAATTGGATCAAAAGTGGATTGGGGTTTTATGTGATAACTCAACATATACGTGAATTTATTGTAAAGATTTTAGAGTTGAATAAATTTACCCTTGATTTTATGGTGGGGCATTTATTACTATTTGCAATCTTCCCTATGTTATTCATTCCTTATATTGACATGTGGCATACAAGTATGCTATTTTGGATTAAACCTACCCGTCAGTTAGTTCGTCCTATATTAAGTAAGCGACAAAGTAGAAGGCGTAATTGGATAATCGTAAGATATTTCATGTTATTCTTGTTGATGCTAATCTTGTTTGTAGCGTTAATAATTGTTCCAATTTTGTTGGAGGGTGATTTGAGGGACATTGTTGCAGTTTTGAGCAACTTGGTAGGAAAGTGGAAAAAGAGTAAGGAAAAGAGTCAGTAAATTTTCACAAGATGCAACATGAAGTATATAGAGTACAAAGGTTGGCGTGTATCATATATGTTTATAACAGTCAATAGTTAAGTACACGTAGTAATATTCACTAGTTACTGGTTAATCACTATTAGTTAGGCGCTTTCTTTTTTTTTTTTGGGTTTTGCTTCCTGCAGTTTGTTTTGATTTTTACAAAACAAACAACCATCAAACACTTGTATCAATGTCTATAGAACTTTTACAACATCTCACAAATCTGCACCATTTCTGCAACAACTGGGCATCTATCATATCCAGATCATATACCCTTTCCTTTTTTGCATTGAAATCAAATAAATGAAGCCCTCAAACAGGATATCACCGATATCAAGAATCCAACCGCAACCATCGGCTTTAAGCAAACAAGAAAGACTACAACAGTTTGTAGATAGACAAGAAGATGAGATATTTGGAGACATAGAAGGGATTGAGTTTGGTGTGAACAATCAGATGGAAAACACATTACGCTTAAAAGGTGATTCTGGGAATGAATTAGAAACGTTAAGAATGAATCATCTATCTTTGGAAGAAGGGAATCCCATTGCAGAAGCTAAATCGCTATCGCATGACTACAGCAACAACTTACTTAAAACCGATCTGCCAAAGCTGTTCTTTCTTACACCCAACAGTCGTGAAAAACCAATGCCAAATTCTGGATCAACTAGTAGTTGTAAACGAATAACAAGAGAATGCTTAAGTGATTACAGTGAAGACAATGAGACTGATATTACATCAGAGTTTACTGATAATGATTTCGATGGATGGGATATGTTTGCAAAGAGCAGTGATGACCAAGGTGAACAGACAAGTATTTATCAGAAAATGAATCAACACTTAATTGCTAGAAAAGTTCAACAGCAAAAAGAAGCAGAACGTGAAGAAGAAGAACTAAGACGCCGTTGGGAGGAAAAGAAGAAATTGACACAAGAAACCATTGACCCAAATCAAACTATAAAGCTTCAAGATTTTTCTGCGTATCAAGATAATAAACTTACAAACGAAAATTTGAATCTTTTTGATCTATTAGAGAATGAAAAGACAGTGAATTATGAGTATACTCGAGATGAATTTGATCAATTTGAAGATGGTTTTGATGACAACTTTATTCAAAAACTACAAGAGAAACAGATTCACCCGATGCAAAACTCTCACTGGAACCACCGAGGGACCTTGCGAAATAAGCAATCAATGCCATCTATCGCGAGAGCTAATAAACATTCGTTGAAGAAGTTTCAATCTACCGTTGATTTTGCAAAATCTTCAAACATAACTGATATAGCAGAGGAACCTCAATATAAATACAACGATAATATAAAAAGAAAGCTTGATCGCATACCGTCATTTTATAATACCCAAGAGTCCGCTAAGAAGAGTAGATTATTAAACAAATATCGAGAGAATAGCAAGAAAACCAATCAAATAAATCACCCCAAGAAAATGGGAATTGTTAAATGCCTTAACAATAACACTATACAGAAAGATTTTGGCTTCCCCACTTCCAACAAAAGGATGTCTTTCAATGCCCTAGAAAAAAGATGGGATGGTAATGAAGAAGAATTGATGCGTTTCGAACACATTAGCAAACCCGTACTAATAAGTTCGCGAGAGTATCAAGAACCAGCTCTAAAATTGGCTGTTCCCAAGACTGGAAATACCCCTCATAATATGGCGTATGATAAAGAAAAATTATGCTGGGTGAACTTGGATGGTGATGACGATGCAATATTCAGCGATATTCCTGATTTAGTAGAAATCAAACCATATAAGTTGAATGCTCCACCTCAAACCCTAAAATGTGCTCAATCGTTAATGAGAATGTCGCTGAATTTTGAGATGCATTCTCCAACCATACGGAGAGGTGCTAGTCAATTTACGCAAAGGACGGCTTCTACCACTTCACCCGGCGATAGAGATGAGAAATTTGGACAAAAAGTAATATATGAGGAAGAGGAACACAATGAATTCAGATTAAGCAAGAAATTGATTGAGAAATTTGAGAAAGAAGATACGAGAATTGAGCGGAAGACCCGACATTGGTTTGACAATAATATTGTAGGTGAAACAGGATTTAATCGTGATTATTATTGGGAAATTCGGAGAATGGTCATCGATGGGGAATGAAATGAAATGACGTAGTATATACGATTTTGAGAACTTGATTGAATTTGCATCAATTTGAATATTTTATTATTTATTCCTGATATATAGAAATACAATTAAAAATCTACTCTAACAATCTATCTAGAGCATGATCATACCTAATCCAACAAACATGGAAACACCAAGAGCAGCGACCTTGGTCATGGTGTTGTAACCATATTGAGCAGAGGCACCATTCTTCTTGTCGTCAGAAGTAGAGCTACTGGAGTTTTGAGAGTCGGTTTGAGAACCAGACTTGGAAGAGGATGAGGAATCATCAGTTTGAACAGCACCAGACACAGTACCTAAACCTGAGACACCAGCAGACTTCAAGTAAGCAGAACAAGTAGAGGCGGTGGCAGCCTTTTGGATAGAGGCACGACCATCGAAGTCACACGCATCCTTAGCCTTATCTTGGGATTCGTAGTAAAGGTTTAAGACGAAACTTAATTGATCACTAGCGGCACATGGTGAGTAGGCACCATAGTCACCAGTGGTACCATTTGCACTAATACCGGAACAATCGAGTCTAGAACAAACATAGTCGAACAAATCACCGTAATCTGCTTCCTTGACGTTGTCGGCAACAACACATTCTAAGGATTTTTGCATGCAAGAACAAACATTCTTATCTGGGGTTGGTGGTAAATTGGTAGCAGCTTCCCAGTTTGAAGTGGAGCTTGGACATTTAGTGTTGGTAACAGAAGATGCAGATTCTTGAGCAGCCTTAACACCAGTTGGGGAAACCTTCAAAATTTCAGATTTATAGTTGTTGTAATCAGCTAAAGTCTTAACAGCACCATTTGAAATCGAAACTAAACCATAATCATTCTCTTCTTGGAAGTACATGTAAACAATACCACCAGACCAAACGTCAATCATATCATCACCATAAAGAGCTTCAACTTCAGTGAACTTTCTTGGAGTAACTCTGTTACAACCATATTCGGAGAAGAAAAGAGGAATACCTAAGTCTTTGTATAAATCAGTGATTTCCTGATAACCAGAAGTTTTGAAGGTGGAAGCGCCACACCATTCGTACATATTGATACCGAAGAAATCAGCTCTTTCATTGTCGTCACCACAAGCAAAGTATTGGGCTAATGGTTCCCTGATATCAATATCATCATTAGCAGAATAACCAACTGGGATACTTCTGTAGTTCTTAGCTTTAATGTAAGCCTTAGTATCTCTGACAGCAGCCTTGACAAAAGCAGATGCGGCAGTGTTGTTAACTTCATTAGTAACTTCGTTACCGGCAAAGAAACCTAAGATGTTGGTATAGTTTTGGAAAGCATCGACAACAGAGGTGTATCTATCTAATAAATCCAAGTTCCATTGTGGGGTGTTCCTGTTAATAGATTGCTCTGGTTGAGATAAATCGGCAATAACGTAGATACCTGCTGCTTGTAACATTTCCATACATTCAGTATGGTCAGCAGTGTCATCCAAAGCATACACTCTGATAACGTTGGTGTCAACAGCTTGCATATATGGAATATCTCTCTTACAAGCGTCAGCATCGGCTAAAGGATCGACGAAACCTTGCTTGGAGTCACCTGGGTTTTGTTGATAAGCAATACCCTTCATGAAGAATTGGGAACCATTGTTGGAGTAGAAGAATTTGTTACCAACGATTTCGATTGGTGGTAAATCAGCAGCAAAAGCTGATGAAATACAGGCGGAGATGGCCAATATGGTTGATGGAACGAGCGATTTGAACAACATCTTAAAACGAATGTAGAACCAGTTAATCCGTGTGTCTGTTGATCAGTACTTTTAGGAAAAACTCGAGAGTTTAAATTTAATAAAAAACAGGGAGACACAAGAAAATTTAAATGCAAAGGATTTTTCGCTCCCTGTCAAAAAAAAAAAAAAATAAACGGATCCAAAAAATTTCGTAAACCTTGTTGTCTTGTTTTTAGAAAAAAAAGAAATTTGTGAAAAAATAATAGTAATGCGTTATGTATACCTAAATATAGATTCATCACCCATTCCTGGTGATCATAGCTGTTTCGCCAGTGAAGGATAAACATCAGGAAAAGACCAAAACGAGGACCATAGGAAAATCCTGTAAGTTCATGGATTGCAAAACTCTTAACGGGTGATGGATTTGGAGTTCTAATGTTTTTGTGATAAAGTCGTTTCTGACCGATATTTTATTTTTTTTATTAATTTTAATCCATCGTGTCTCCTATAAAACTTCGTCACACAATACACACAATGTAGTATGACATAAACTCTTAAAACCAGAGCAACAAGTATAATAGATGTTATCCTCAATATTTCAAGTAGCTCCTTAGGCTCCTTAGTGTGTAGCCCATACCTGAGACAGGTCCAATAATGTGGCAGGTTGATTGAGAGACTTGGATTTTTGTCGGATCTCCCGGTTCAGGTTTACCAACTTTGCAGATTACAGACGAGTTAAATTATCGGCCAAGCTCTTTTGGAAATAGTGGCTAATCGTAATACGTATTTCAGCTATAGTACAAAAATACAGATCTGGTAATCATTCTCATTCGATAAAGTTGTTTATGTGTTGAATTTTTCACGTATAATTCTTCCAAAATAGGAAATGGAAATCGTCTATTTTTAAAACAAATTGTTTTTCGATTGTTCCATTTCATAAAAGTAAAAAATAAAGTTAAAAAATATTCCATGGTGGCAGTGCAAGATTAATTTGGCAGGTTTGCAGCAACCAAGAAAAAAAAACAGAGATCCAGATGGCTGTCAATTGAACAACATATCTAAAGTACATAACATAAAGATAGATACACTCCTCAATCACTCGGGAAACACCAGGATTGTAATTTTAATGAATATGAGTTAGTGTTTGGATTTTGCAGGAGTGAACAGGAACACCTAATTACAATGTTGATGGTATTTGCCGCCTTAGAAAACTTGGAAATTTGAACTCAGAGGATTTACCAACAACCCTCCTCAGCGTGATGAGTTTTCCTTTATTTTTTTGGAAATCTAAAGCTAAATGGGAAAGCGAGGGGAGAAAGTAACAACCGGAACCAAGTGCTGTTGTTAAGCAAGGCTAATAATTTCTCATAATGTAACCTTGGTAAAGGTGGGATTGCCATTTTTGTTAAGGGGTTCTTACCAAATGAAATGACTAAGGATTATATTTTGAAGAAATATTGCAAATCGAATGTGAATTGGTCCTATGGCAAATGTGTGGTCAAGTTGCCTCCGGATCATGGGCAACTATGTTTCTTATGAACCCTAATTTGGGTAAAAATGCTAGGATAGATAGGGCCAAAACCAAGAATTAGTTAAGATACTAGACTTACTAGAGTTTCGCATATTTTTGAAACCTATTTCTTATACTTCATCTCTTCCTGGTAAGTGGGTTAAGGTAATTGCCAGCTGGAACATTAAGTTGGGATGAAGCTCAATTTCTTAATGGTTTCGTTAGAATACACATTGGACTTAGAAGCAACATTTGGTAATATGGTATTGCCACGTAGTCATCCATTTTTCTCAAGGAATTTGAATCACTAGAAATAGTTAGTGGTATCCAAGTGCCAATGGAAGATAGTTTCCAGCCGTTTGGAGTAGCTTTCTCTGAGCTCAAAGGTAGTTGCTGTAGCAGTTGTGGAATTCGATATCGAGATCGAACACCTCTGCAGCAATTCGCTTTAGTAGAGGAAGCCCTCGCAATTGAAACAGCATTTTATTCTGACTACAAACCGGCTTAACTTGGTTGGGAACTAAAAGAAAGCGAGTTTAAAACTTTGTTTGTGGATTCAAGCTGGATTTGAATGTCATGTTCATATAGCCACCTTCTACAGTTTGAAGTTAAAAAATGGGTACATAGGTGGGTGTCTTTCTGAAATTTTTCTTTGAACTAGATGGTCAAAATTTTGTTGTTATCTATAAAGAATTGTGGATGTTTTAGTAAAGGTGTATGCCACCGATCTAAATGACCTAATATAATTTTCTACAATATTCTGGAAGAAATCCATCAAAATATAGTAAAGTATCAAAACCATACAAATGGGAGATATTTGTTATCTCACGTTCCCTTCCAAACGAATTACGGGTATCTCGACTCTTTAGTTTAGTCACCCCTTAGCTTGATGTTCGCTTAACTCATAACCATTATCTATCTATCGTATCTTGTATGTAACGGAAATTGGTTTCTTTGTGTTACTTGTTGAGTTTTTCCGAACGTAAATTTTATTCTTGATTTTGTGTATCTTCTTTTTTTTTCTTGTATCATTAAGGATAAAACTATAAGAAGTATACACGACTATATAGAAAAACCTGATTCATCGAATGTGAACATTCATGAAACAAAATAAGTCAATTTCGTGGGAGCGAACAAACGTAAAATAACTGAGTGAGTGGGACCTGAGCTGAGCACGGATGTAAGGTGATTGAACGGTGTATCTTCACAATCTCAGATAATTATCGAGAAATTTCTCTTAGTTGTCAGAATAAACGACACCGAAAAAATGTGTTCCCCACCCATACACCCCACTTTCTACAGTTTTCGTTGTTGTTGGAGATTTTTCAAAGGTTACCAGTTAAAAAATATTAATATTGCAATTTCTCACACATTCTCATTTTTCATAGGTTAAAACAAACCCCAACTTGAATAGACCCTTGTTGTTACTGAAAGTAATGTAATTTTTAACAAATGAACTGTTTTACATTGGGTTGTATTGAAGGAGGGGGGACTATTTGCTTGGGGTGCAATTTCATCGAACTTTCAATGTTCGGACTTCTTGGCTCCACCTAAATGTAATTTTTTTTTTACTTCCATGGTGTGGTGTGTGTGTCCAATTCAAACAGTCAGTGGAACAAAAAAATAAAAAATCGGGTGGCTACAAAAAAAATGTTGAAGTGATGTTCCTTAGATTAGAAGTAAAAATATTTTAATATAAAACTGACACTTTTCTCAATTATTTGTGTTTTTTGTCAATTAAACAATTAGCTGATATCAGACAGAAGAGGGAAAGAAAAAGGAAATATGTCTGACGATAAGGAACAACTTCAGAATGAATTCGTTGATATTTATGTCCGATTCAATGATGACATGGAAAAGGATTATTGTTTTCAAATAAAAACCACCACCAGGTTCAAAGATTTATACAAGATATTTGACACATTGCCAATCTCACTTCGTCCAAGCGTATTTTATGATACAAGACCTATTGGCTTTAAGAAGTCTGTTTCTCCAGGTTATCTTACTGAAGATGGTAACTTCTTATTTGATTATGAATCTCAAAACCAAACCGTTGTCATTAAGGATTTAAATGATTTAATCAATGATCATGTTTGGCCAGGTCAATTGATTATCCCTGTATGGAAATTTAATGATTTCTCATTCTACAGTTTTGTTACCTTTTTATTTACTTGGCTTTATACCGATTTACCAGATTTCATCAGTCCAACTCCAGGTATTTGTCTTACAAATCAAATGACTGTTCTTTTGGGATATATTGCAACTAAGGCTGGATACCAACAATATGCCGATTTATTACTTCAAGATGTTTCATCTCCTGTTTCTGTCACTGGGCAAATCTTTTTCTTTATTTTCCATGTTATCAAAATTGCAATCATCTTTGGATTGTTTTATACTGGTGCTGTCAATCCATATAGAGTTTTTAGTCTTTCCAGAAATATCAAGAAAGAAATCACCAAGGATCAATTGCTTGAATTAGGGTGGACTGGTACTAGAAAGGCAACCATCGAAGAATATAAAGAATACTACCGTGAATACAAGATTAATGAATTTGGTGGTATGATTCAAGCTCATCGTGCAGGATTATTTGATACCATGAAGGATTTGGGTTGTGAATTAGAACAAGGTGAAGGATATAATACTCCTTTAACTAGTGAAAATAGAAATGTTACATATGAGCAATTGTTAGAAAAGGCAAAAGAACCAAATTTCAGATTGAAATTATGTTATGATTATTTTGCTGAATTAGGAATTGTGTTTGCGACGAATGTTGAGAACAAGCAAGCTTCAGAATTACCAGAATTCATTAAGCAATATAGAAGATACGGTTTATTGCTTTCAAACGATAACTTGAAAGAAGTCATTAGAGCAAGAAAGGGCATCAATGACGAGTCTGAAGAAGCGAAGGAGGATGCGGAAGAAGGTGAAGCAGAAGAAAACGAGATTAAGGAGGAGAAGGAGTCAGATGATTAGACAAGCCAACCAGAATTTAGTATGGCTAGAAGCTTAGCTAGAGAGAAGAAGAAAACGATAAAAAGAAATCGAGACAGATTGGAGGGAATGGTCAAGAAACATACGATCTAGATGCTTATTAGAGTGCTACATGTTGTTGCTGATTATTTGGTAAAGTTCCAACATTCATTTTGGTGTGATGTAAGTTTGATTTTTTTTTTCTGTAATTAAAGGTTTTCGCTTTAAACGATTCATATAAGTAACAGTAGTAATAGTAATATAGTAATAATCAAATCATGATCAACTATGTAATTATTGAAGATAGCAATAAAAAGCCAGTCATAGAGAGAGTGATACTGCTAATAGGAAATGAATCTCAGCTAACATACATCAATTCAACATCACCAGAAGTATTATTAAATTTGTCAACAATTAATGAAAATTTGAATTATGAACGATTTATTGATCTAATTGAAATCATTAAATACATTGACAATGCAAACAACACAGCGATCATAATAGAAGATATCCTGTCATATGTTTCAAAGACAAATGACGAATCTAAACTTAATCAGATTAGTTATTTAATTAACAAATTGATTAACCGATTGTATGAATTCAACAGTGTATGGATCATTGATACCAAAAGACTAGCATTCATCGAAGCCTTAGCTGATAATGTTGATACCACAAAGAAGACATAGGATTTGTTAATTCATGGATTGTAAAAGAACGCATCTTGATGGACTATCAAACTTGAACGAGAGTGCTACAGGTTCTTAAAGTTCAACTATCCAATAAACCTGAGAGATTAGGACCTTGATTACTATATATAACGAGAAAAAGCATAAGAGAGTATTTGGAATGTGAAATCGATATAATGGGACATCAATTTTTCATCCTAGTTAATTAAATCAGTCTACTTCTCGCGTAAGGGAAGGTGGTCTATTTGGGTTGTCTTCCCCAGCAACTCAATAAAGAAAATTTCTGATTTCAAACACATGTAAATCAACAGCAAAAAAAAATAAAACAAAACTCCGTAACCCCCCCTAAACTTTATTCAACTCATTCCTCCTCCAGATCATTTGCGCGGTTGCGCTTAACATTTTCTCGGAATGAACATAAAGATGGCGGGAACCAACTTCCAAACTACTTGTTTCGTAGATTTGTGACTGGTTTTCAACGGTAGAATATTACTTTTAATTGCAAGCTCCCACAAAATTAAATTAAATTAAAACAATAGGCACCCACCTATTGACCGAAATTTTCTCGCCGTATAGCTATTAACGCATTGGTTACAATTCGTTAATGATGCTCCCTCCGAGGTGTCAGCATATGTGGAAATGACCATAATTATATAGCTCCTTATGATAATATTTAATTATCCGTATACAATAGCAAAAGCCTTGATACTAGTTGTTGTAAAGAGTCACGGTGAGAATTAAATTTGATCGATAAATCCAAAGTCATGTCAAATTAAACTTTACGGTGCATATTTTTGCCTCACAACCAAAAAAACCGTACATGATTGTGATCGATATTCTGAAACCCCGGACTCGCCATATGCATTCTTATTTTGAAGAATGCCGCTTCACATTTATTCATAGCTGCCTTATCCATTAGCACTACACCATTTTACTGTGGATTCAGACTTTTTAAGTAGGACGATCTCTTAAACTCCTTTCCCTGACATAGTCTTCATGTGTATGTTCTTTGTTACTCGGAAAAATAGAACTTATGTGAGAGAGATATTTTTTGGGGTTCAATCATTTGTTCTTTCTTGTTCAAAAAATATTGTTATTTTTTAATGTAATCAATGAACTAAAAAATATTTTAGTATTGTTTGCGGGTGTTTCCCCGTAGTCAAGAAAACCTTTAATTGTTGCCCCATCTCTGATCACAACCAAAAATTTCAAGAACATAAATAGGGGGATGCAAGCGCGTAAATATCGAGAACGATCCAATCTGTTTAATGTATATAAGTTCTCCGTTAACAACTTCTTTATACTTTAGAGCCCTTTTTACTTGACGATCGTTCAATTTATAGAAGACAGTTTAGAACAATTCTAAGAACAACTATAACAGCAACTTTCACCTCACAACCCCACAACAAACAGATAAAAACGCAGAATATTAAATGGCTTCCTTGTTATCACCCTGTGACTCTTGCGTAACTCTAAGCAATGAGACTTCTCAATACAACAACAAGCTAGTTATGAATTATCTTAATCGAAGACTCTCCCAACACTCAAAAACCCCAGTAAGGGTATCTAGATCAGGATCAACAACAGACGAATCGATGATATCTACAACTACCTTAACACGTCCATTAGGGGAGACAGAAAACGCCGAGTTAGAACTTATAATGATTTATGATCACCACGACGTCAATATCAAGTTGACTGCCATTCACAATTTAATAGATACTCATAATTCAATAAGAATGTGTGATTTAACAATCAACCATTTGTTATTATTCCTCTACTATAGTCAATTAACCTTATCATTCCCACATTTCTATATAAATCAATTGGAACTAATACATTTAGGGAAAGTATATACTTTTGCCATGAATTCAAATTCGCCGAAGTTGGCCGATGTTAATATCAGTACGTTTCATAAATTCTTGATGGTAATTAAACCAGATGATGCTCAAGGTA
The DNA here is from genome assembly GCA_002105455.1 of Hemisphaericaspora xylofermentans. Classification (NCBI taxonomy): domain Eukaryota; kingdom Fungi; phylum Ascomycota; class Pichiomycetes; order Serinales; family Debaryomycetaceae; genus Hemisphaericaspora; species Hemisphaericaspora xylofermentans. The sequence goes on along the minus strand of NDXA01000104.1, from coordinate 29,425 downwards.
TATACAGATACTTTGAAATGGAAACATTTTTACACCAGGAACAAAAATTTGTTGACAAATCAACCGGTGACGTAACTTATATTGATAGTTTGGTAAAAAAGATAACAGGAAATAAAACCAGAGATTCTAATAATCAGACACAGAAAAGATCTACCAGGAAGACTATCTTAAAAATATTAAAGCGATTGTACATATAGAGGGAAGGACATGTATAGCTATAGCATAAACTATCTTATCCTATTTATTTTAATATAAAACTGCAGCAAAATATTTCGTTGTAGGCACGAAAAGTATATAAGGGCTACACTTAAAGTTACAAGAAGTCTGAGCCTGAGTTTCTTGTAACATACACAGCAATTCTACAGTATAACTCACCAACACCAACGTAGCGTTGAATAGAGAACAAACTACATTTCTACATTGATTTAGCTCTTTTTGTTTCATTAACACAATTAGAATAAAATGTATATTTCCAAGAACGGGTTTCATTTGACGTTCAAGTTTTTGGTGTATTGGGATGGGGGGATATAGTAGGCATTGGTGGGATGGTAAACCTTTGATTTCGTAATATTAACAAATTTATTTATATAAAAGAAACTTTAAAAACAACAAATCATATGATGATAATGGATTGATATCGAATAACCACGAATCGAAATCAAAAATAAATAAAATACAAAGGAAATCTTCATATCAAATCCAAAAACACATCATGTTTGCTTTATTTTTTCAATCCTTTTCATATTCATTAAACTTCTTAATAACCGAAGGAAGCTAATTGCTTAGCAACATCGGATTCAGAAGTGGAAGCCTTAGCAGCGTTAATCTTCTTAGTTAAAGCCTTCTTCTTAGCGTAGTATTCAGCAGATTTCAACTTTCTCTTTTCTTCTAACTTATCAACAACAGATTCGTACTTCCAACCAACAGCAGAAGATAACTTACCAACAGTGGTGTACTTTCTACCTTGCTTTAATCTTAAGACTCTTAAAGCTTGTGGAACAACGACTCTCTTCTTCTTGTCGTATGGTGGTGGGACACCTTCGAAAACCTTAAGTCTTTCTAAAGCAGCCTTACCTCTGGCGGTCTTGTGAGGAATCATACCTCTGATGGCCTTGTATAAAATTCTAGATGGGGCTCTGAAGTGGAATGGACCGTGAGTCTTGTTGAATCTAGTGGCCTTTCTTAAGTAGTCGTGGTATTTCAACTTGTTTCTGAAAAATTCACCAGAAATGTTTAAGGCTTCACATCTGACGACGACAATCTTTTGACCGTTTAATAATTGCTTAGCAACAATAGAAGCTAAACGACCTAATAAATGGCCCTTACCGTCAATGACAACAACTGGTTCAAAGGTAGACATTTCGTTGATTAGTTAACTTACGAAAGGAAAGAAACTAAGAGAAGAGAAGTTTTTTTCACTAATAAAAGAAGAGAAAAAAATTTTGTATGAGTGAAAATTGTTTGGTGAGTAGGAAATCTTTCGCAATAGTGTGACAATATTAAGGTTACTAAGGTTTTCACCATACAAAATCCATTCACTATGTGGAAATTAACTATGAGGAGCATCAACAAAAAAAAGAAACACTGTACTGTACTAACATGCAAATCAACAAACAAAAACTGTAAAAAATATAAAGTTCAATTTTGTTACTCATGATATCTCTTCTGCCCGAAAAATCAATCTGTAAATTGTATACAGGGAGTAACACGTGCGCACAACTGTTTAGGGTTCAAACCCTAATTAATAATTGCAAAAAAGAGAGATCTTCGATCTGATAACACATGCTAGTTCCCCCCCCACAATTCCTGGTTGTGAATACAAAAGTTCTTCGAGTTTTAGTATATGCATTTCGTTTTTGTCTCTTTTAAAATTTCTATATAATTATACTTAGAGAGAGATTTCCTTTGATTCAATCAATGAATTAAGAACGGAAAGAATAGCTTCAATAGAAGCTTGTGAAACGTCGTGGTCAATACCACAACCCCATTTGTGTACCTTTTTATTGGCAGAATCAGTGTATGACAATTGAACATAGGTTGCAGCCTTACTACTTGACCCACTTCCCAAGGAATGTTCACTATAATTTTCAACTTCAAACAAGACACCAAACTTTTTAGAGATAGCATCCACAAATGCAGAAATTGGTCCATTACCTTGACCCTTGATAGCAATTTGTTCTCCTTCTTTAACGAGCACAGCATATACTTCTCTGTTGATGTCTTGATCAGAGTTTTTATTCTTGGTGATTTCAAAATCTTCAAGGGAAAGTGGGGTGTTTGGTTGAATATAGGCTCTTTTAAACAAGTTACAGATTTCTTCGGTCTTCAATTCCCTACCCAAAGAATCAGCTCTTTCTTGAACAGTACTTGAAAATGAAACTTGCAATTGTCTTGGCAAATCCAAACCTAAAGTTCTTAAGATAACCCAGGCAGCACCACCTTTACCCGATTGAGAGTTAACTCTGATAACAGCTTCATATGTTCTACCAATATCTTTTGGATCTAAAGGTAAGTAAGGCATAGCCCATTGAATATCACCATTCTTGACCCTTTCTTCGGCTTTGGAGAAACCTTTCTTAATAGCATCTTGATGGGAACCACTGAATGCACAGACAACAAGCGAACCACCATATGGAGATCTTGGATGAACATTGATCTTGTTACAACGTTCACTGACTTCAATAACACTTTCAATATCGGAGAAATCTAATTCCGGAGAAATACCTTGAGTATACATGTTTAACGCAACAGTAACGAGATCAACGTTACCAGTTCTTTCACCATTACCAAAGATGCAACCTTCAACTCTGTCTGCACCAGCCAAGATACCCAATTCAGTAGCAGCAACACCACAACCACGATCATTATGACAATGGGTTGAAACAACAACCTTTTCACGTTCAGTGATATGAGTACAGAAGTATTCAATTTGATCAGCATAAACATTTGGACCAGCAACTTCAACAGTTGCAGGTAAGTTGAAAATCATTGGATGTTCAGCACTAGGCTCCCAAGCTTTCTTAACCGCCTCACAAATTTCGACTGCAAATTCAACTGGGGTATCAGAAAAGCATTCTGGCGAGAATTCCAAATTCCATTCAGTTTCTTGCATATTTGGATCATCCTTAGTTATGGATCTTACCAATTGTGTAGTTTCAACAGCCTTAGCAATAGCGTCTTCTTTACTCATACCGAACACCACATCACGGAAAACATCAGATGTGGCCAAGTAAATGTGAATAATCGCTTTCTTGGAGCCTTTGACTGATTCAACAGTTCTTCTGACTAATGGTTCACGAGATTGGGTTAAGACTTGAATGGCAACATCTTCTGGGGCATTTTCAACCGCGTAACGAGTGAAGTCAAAATCAGTTTGTGATGCGGATGGGAATGAAACTTCAATTTCTTTGAATCCAATTTCAACCAATTTGTGGAAATATTCTTTCTTTTCAGCAACTGACATCGGATCTGGTAAAGATTGATTCCCATCTCTTAAGTCGGTAGATAACCATCTTGGAGCTTTTGTGATAACCCTGTTTGGCCATGTTCTATTTGGTAAGTTGACGTGTTTTGGAGGTGGATATTTAACTGATGGATCTTTTAGCATATTCTTGTATTGAAGTTTAACTGGTGGGATTCTACCAGTAGAGGCAGCCCTAGTAAATAGTTTGATAGTACTTTTGAACATAGCTAACGCCAATTACCCGTTTCAATCGTGACAGTGGCGAAAAGAGAGCTTAGGAGAGGGAAGAGAGAAAGAAAAGCAAACAAGTAGTGAAATTCAAAATGGGATAATTGTTAGTGAATCATTGAGTTCATACAATATGTGTGAAAAATTTCACGGAACTTGAATCAATCACCGGCGGTACATCTGCGCCGGTATAGGAGATTTTTTTTTTTTTGTGTTTCCATACTATTCTTATCCAAACTTTATCATCTACCCCTCACATTATTCTTCCCTATGCCAATGCGGCATTCCTTAATTATAATCATACTAAAAATCCCCAAAGCATCAAGTTATAAGCAAACACATTATTAAACCTAACAAAAGAGTATAAAAAATGTTCCCTGAAGGTAACTACTGCCAATTAATGGTAATAGAAGTGTCAGTTAAATAAGGTTTCTAAATTGCACGAGTAGTGTTGTATGAACACGTGACTATATATCACGTGACTGAATCATGTCACATGACCAAAATTTTAATTTTTTTTTGTTTTTTCTTCATTTTTCCTTTTTTGGAATTTACAGTAAGAAGAGCAAGAGCTCATCTCAAAAGTGGTACTGAAAATATTTATTTATGAAAAATTTAAATGTATGTTTCTTTTCGAGATAAAATTTTGCATTGCAAATAGCATCAAATTTATAATATAAACATAATGGCTAAATCATCCAGTAAGGAATCCAAGAAAGTATCCAAATCTAAGAAGGTTGTTGAAAAGAAGGTTGAATCCGAATCATCATCTTCTGAAGAAAGCTCATCTGAATCAGAAGAAAGCTCATCCGAAGATGAATCATCATCATCATCTGAATCAGAATCTAACTCTTCCTCATCTGAATCTGAAGACGAAAAGGAAGAAGTAAAGGAAGAAAAGAACGAATCTGAATCCTCCTCATCTGAATCCGAATCCGAAAGTGAAGAAGAAAAGAAAGAATCTGAATCCTCATCTGATTCTGAAAGTGAAGAAGAAAAGGAAGAAAAGAAAGAATCATCTTCTTCTTCATCTGAAAGTGATTCATCTTCTGATTCTGACAGTGATTCCTCATCTGACTCTGACAGTGATTCTTCCTCTGACGAAGAAGAAGAAGAGAAGAAAGATTCCAAGAAACGTAAGGTTGAATCTTCATCTGAAGCTTCATCATCTGAAACTTCTGAAGGTGAATCTGAAGAACCAGCCACCAAGAAGGCCAAGACTGATCATGAACCAGCCACTTTATTCGTTGGTAGATTATCCTGGAACATTGATGATGAATGGTTACAAAGAGAATTCGAACCTTTAGGCGGTGTTATTAGTGCTAGAGTTATAATGGAAAAAGCCACCGGTAAATCTAGAGGTTACGGTTATGTCGACTTTGAATCTAAGGAAGCTGCTGAACGTGCATTAAACGAATATCAAGGTAGAGAAATAGATGGTAGACCAATCAATTTAGACATGTCTACTGGTAAGCCACACACACCTAAATCTAATGATAGAGCTAAACAATATGGTGACACTCCATCTGCACCATCAGACACTCTTTTCATTGGTAACCTTTCTTTCAATGCTGAAAGAGATAACTTATCTAATATCTTTAGCGAATACGGTAGTGTTATCTCTTGCAGAATCCCAACTCATCCAGATACCCAACAACCAAAGGGTTTCGGTTATGTTCAATTTTCTTCTGTTGATGAAGCAAAGGCTGCATTAGAAGCATTAAACGGTGAATATATCGAAGGTCGTGCATGTAGATTGGATTTCTCTACTCCAAGAGATAACAACAACAGCAGAGGTGGATTCGGTGGAAGCAGAGGTGGTGCTGGTGGTAACAGAGGTAGAGGTGGATTTGGTGGTAACAGAGGTGGCCGTGAAAGATCCACTACCCCAAGACCATCTTCTGAATTCAAAGGTACCAAGAAGACTTTTGATTAAATGCTAGCGAGATTGACTTGTTTAGAAAGGAAAGAGGACTGACTTTTAAAAGGTTCTGTGTGTTTATTTTATATTTATAACTTGTTTACTTTGTTACATTATAGACTTTCGTTTGATTCCAGGAAGTTGAGTTGGTATATTAGCTAGTTTAGTCTTTTTTATATTTTTAATTGTACATTATATTCTTTTTAGGGCAAAAACAGTAGAGGAATCAAATAGTGTGGAGCAGCTTGATTAATGTCAATTTTCGTGAAATATCCAAAGGTAAACGATGAACACTACTCAAAGGGCTTACACAAGTGGTTGAAAAAAGTTATTGCAAATTAATCACCCCAAATATGGCTATTGCGAGATTTGCAATACTTACGAACAAAAGAGTGAAACTTTGGAACAAATACAAGACATTTGTTTACGAGGTGGCGATATATATATTTAGGTGATTTCTTAGATAGGGTCCATGACCAGGAACATCAGCCTGCCGAGTAAAACTTTTACCAAAAGATCATTCAAATATGCTTCCCCAAATTCGGAAACCAGACAGATGTACATCTATTCAGGTGTACAAAATCGTACATGAGAATGCCTTGTGGGAATGCAAGTACATTGCGAACCAATTACAAAAGTTGTTTCAAATTTCATAGACAACAAAAAGATGGGCTGCAAGGATATAAGATTTCAGCTGTTATCACTACCGGCTTTAAGAAGGCATGATATTTTATACTTTGACAGAATCTTATCAAAGAAACAACAACAAACGTCACTAAAATGTTAAAACATGGGGAAGCAGTTCATAACTAAACAGGCAATGCCTGACAATTGAGAAATAAAAATTTTTAATTTAATACCAAGAAAAATCTTGATCACAACCCACAGATTCACGCTCGTAATTTCGAAATTGTGTCTGAATTTCCATCAACTTATTTTAAATCTTTGTTTAAAAAAGAAAGCTCGCATCTTAAGCGAAATTCACTCTGATGAATAATCTCTCTTATCAACCATGACCTACAAAAATATACAGTGGTCGAATCAGATTCAAATAAGAAAGTCTCGATGTTGTAATAAATAAATGCAGTGTTGAAACTAATGCAAGAGATTTAGTGTCCAGTGGCACAGGGGGGGGTTTAAATGGCTAATAAACATGAGCCCCCTAACATAAGCCATGTATTGAAGAGGAGTAGAGTAACCAACCAAACAAAATAGGAGCAAATGGGCAAACTCAATCAATTTTAATTATTTTTTAACAATCAGAATTGCTAACAATAAAGTTATGATATTTTTTCAAAATTGTTTGATAATTTTCACACCAACGAAACAATTATTTTTTAATTTCATTTATAAACATTTTATTTTTTATCTTTTTTTTTTTTAGAAAATATATCAGGCATAAATTTAAATTATCGTTTTGGGAAAGTAGCCATTTATTTTCAGTCACTCTCTTTCTTGGACTGATTTCTTTTTAATACTAAATAGTAATAATTAAGAGATAAATCAAAAATTAGGGGATCTTAAATTTCTAAATTCATGGAACCTTAATGTTACGAAACAAAAAATTAAAGAAGTAGACCCTATGGGTATACTGTAAAACTAATAGCATAATTACGAGTACCCATTCTATTTGTACTTCGTTTTGTTTTGTCTGTGCTTGACAACAATAAAACCAGACAGTTTTGCGTGCCTACTTACATGGACAGACAGTCAGACAGATATATAAGAAAAAAAAATATAAAATAAATTGATTAAAAATTCATCCCACTTTCTAAAAAAAAATTCTTGGTATATTCATCAACTAAAATAAAACTAAGATCAATCACTCTCCATTAAGCACCAGACACAATAACAAACCAACACAAGCGATAGACATAAACCTAGACAACCAAACCTTTTTTACCACCAAATAAAAAACAACAAACAAGAAGGCGGGTCTTAACAAATCCAATAAAGCAAATACCCATCGCAATCTACAATCCTTCAACAAAGTATCTAGTAGGTGAACGAACCTCGGAACAATCAACAACAACGGAAAGCGAAATATCAAGCAAATACAAATACAGGAAAACGAGCGGACTGAATAACAAAGTAGCCTTCACTAACCATTTAATTCAACCGGATTCCAAGCGACTATAATTTGTGAAATTTACGTGTGTAAGTTTTAAAATTCCATTAAAAGCTAAACGCGACCTTCCTAGTAAAGAACCTTTCATTGAAAATTCAGGACAGTATAAACTGTCACAAATATATAAACACAAGATATCAATTGTAATAAGCTCCATAACTACATGAGCTGACTTACTACCTCATTGAACAAAGTCATAATAATTAGCAAGGTTTCAAAGAAATGAACAAAATGAGGCGTGCTGTTTCAAGAATACTTCCCACCCCGAAGATATTCAACAATGAGTCAACAAATCCATTTAGCAACTTTGGATCCAATTTCAGAATAGATTTTAATTCAATTGATGAATTTTATATCCAATTGGATAAACCTCACCAAATCTGGCTTCCTGGCGATGAAGTCCCAGGACAGATTATATTAATATCTAAAAAGAACTTAGCAAATGTAGTCATCACTTTATCACTAATTGGTTACATAAAAATCAATGCTTCGTCTCATTCAAAATTAAGACCCATCAAGCATACATTATTTTCCCATGCGATCAAGATTTATGGCGATCATGAGGAAGAAAATAATAACGAATTTTCAAATGGATTAATGAAGGGAGAACATGTGTTCCCATTCATTGTCAAATTACCGAATAAAAGAATATTCACATCGATCGATTTTGGAAAAGGATCAATAAATTATATCTTAAAAGCATCCATCGGCAACGCTTCATCATATGCATCTCATCCAAGTTCGCCAACCACCTCACTAACGTCACCTTCAGCTACTCCTGGACAATCTCCAAGTGATCTTGCATCAGATACAACATCCAGTTCAGTAGTGCTGGCAGGGGCAGATAAAGGAATGAGTAATAATAAAATGAATTTTAAGCTTCTTCAGAATTCAATTTATAGTTCAGAGAAATTAATTAATCTAGTCAATCCTATAGATGTGTCAACTTTATCACGACCTAAACCAAAAAGATTAATACTAAAAGACCCTCGAAGTACAGCAAAGAAGTTATCTCGGACACAGTCATCTACTTCAACAATAAATACAGTAAATACGTGCAGTACGTTATCCTCCAATAATTCAGACCAGATCTCACTTGCTGACAGCCAATACCAACAACAACAAAATTCACCACACTCGCACATAGCAAATGGTACCGGAGAAAGCCAACAACACTTAATAGATCCTCATCATCAGGCAGTATCCACCCAAGCGCAGTCAGCATTATTGCACAAGCCTCAGGCAATTAATGTAATACTAGAAGTACCTCAAAGAGGGTACTTAAGAGGAGAACTGATTCCAATCAAGCTTTCAATCAATCACTTGAAAAAAATTCAAGACTTGAATGGTATAATAATAACATTTGTCAGAGTCTGCAGATTAGACAATGGTGCAGATGGTGTAGTAGAATCATTTAGAAAGGACTTACAACAACTGGTATTGCCATTATATGTTGATCCGGTCACGTTTCAATCAGAAATTAGTACAAACATAAGAGTACCAGCAGACGCGTTTCCAACAATAGTTGGATGTCCATTAGTTTCTTTCCAGTATTTTATTGACGTGCTTATAAATCTATCAGGAAAATCAGTTAGCTTAGAGTCCAAACCAGGTGATTCCAATCTTTCAGATTCTTCAGTGACAGCGGCAGTGGTTACAAGCGGAAATAATGGAAATCCTTTGACGCAAGAGTATAATGGAGGAAGTTCCTCAGATGCATACAAATTCAATTTTTCAAATACTTTATCCTCATTACATCACCAGAAGGAAAGATCTAATTTCATAAATACCGACAAATTTAAACGGCTGAAGAAGTTCTTGCAAATAACAACTGAAATAGTTATTGGTACTCATAGACTGCCAGTTGGGGATTCCGAGAATATATCAGGCGGTCAAATATTGCATGCAGCAAGTTCAAGAAGATCATCATCACTGAATTCCGTTGGTACTAGCCCCTTAGGGCCAGGTATGTTAAGTGTGTCACCTGCACCATTATCTCAAGGAAGCCTAACAAATGGTACACCGGAATCACCTCAACATGTTCAACCACCATCACATCCACATGCTCCACCTATATCTTCCCATCTTGCACCATTAAGAGCTCCATTTATAAATTCAATTCCCGAATCGATTGAAATCAACAGTTTTCAATCTCCTTCATATTTCGAGCATCATGACACAGAGCCATCTCTTCCTCCGCCACCATTATCTCCCCAGATTGCACCTAATTATGAGGAGCCCACATCATTACCAAATCATAACTTTATGTCTATGTTACAGAATCATATGGAATTGAGCGAAAAAGAAAGGATAAGGGCCCATGAATCAGGATTACTACCTTCGGCCCCACCACTCGATGAAGAGCCTACAAGAGAACAACCGCAATCAGAAGAAATTGAATCTCCTCGGAAAGAACTGCCTTACGATACGTACAATAGTCATGTTCAGAATAGCGGATTACTTCAAGGTCAAGCTCAGCAAAACCAAGACCAGAATTTGTCATCTACGCAAATGAATTTTTTTACGTATGAGGGATCAAATAACCAATCGGTAGAAAGAGCAATTGAAAATCATCGTCAAGACTCGTTTACGAACGATGATTTATACCACGTTCAAGGGGAAACAGGAGAATCAGTGCCAAATTATATGTCGTCAAAGGATGATAGATTGATTGCTAGTGGTGGCAATGATGGACCTGTTAGTACTGGTACTGGCGGTTCTGGAAATGCATGAAGCATACGAATGTATATATGATACTTCATTATTATGCGTATGTATTATTTATAGGATTATGAACAATTATTTATATTTATATCTCGAACCGATATAAGTTATCTGACTCGTACTAAATTAAAAATGTCTGTCTGCCAAGACTTTTTAAGCGATCGCCAAAAAAATTCTCGTAAATGCAAAAACTGTAATTGAGCAGACACATCGGGTTTGTTTGTTTAAAACCTTCTTCGTACTGGTTACGAGCATGTACTGTTTCCTTCAGAGCTATTACTCAATACTAGATTTGCTTAAAATGGAATCTGCCTTTTCAGTGCGATTATAAAAACTTTCTTTTTCAATTACAATTATACGAAGGAATGAATACACATAGACACTAAGTTAGCTTAATTGCCATTCAGAGCCAAATAAAGCTCCTTCTGTAACGAAATTACATGGTCCTTCAACAGATCTCTCTCTTGTTTCAAAATATACAAATCAGCTTCAAGGTCCTTAATCTTCATATTGAAATGGGCTGTCTTAATCTGGTTCTCGTTATCTTCCATATCAACAGCTTGACTGGCATCAAACTCTTCGTTTTCATCAATAGGGGTGGTTCCTCTAGAACTAACTCTCCTTCTTGCTTTCTTAAACAATTTCAACTCATTGTTTTCTTTATTTAATTTATCCAATAACGCCTTTTGATTTTCGAACTCTTCTTGATTCATCTTGAGTGCTTTACTTGTATTATTGACAGATTGAATTGCCTCCTTGTAATTAGCTTCCAATTCATCCAAGGCGCTTGTCTTGTCAAGCAATTGATCCTTTAATTCTTCCAACTCTTTACTTGTCTCGGATTCGCGTTGTTTGTTTGTTTCTAAAAGCTCATCAACTTGGTTTTGTAACTTTGCAATAACAGGGTTATTCTCAGGGGTTTGAACATCTCTTTCAGGAGTAGAGACTTCCGCATTTTTAACATTCCACAAGTTAATTAATGTTTCTAGTCTATTGGCAACATCAAGTTTAGACTTTCTAGTAGTTGGGCTTGTCATTGATCTGTTGGCGGTAGTTTCAGTCTCTTGATCGTATTCACCTTCAAATATTTCCTCTTCTTCTGAGTCATTATTATCTTCATTGTGAATTGCTTTGTAGTTGTCAAATTCCAAAAACAAATTTTCATATTTAGTTTTCCATTCATTAGATTCTTTTTGTAAAGATTCTTGATCTTGTAATCTACCTGTTAAATTTTCAATCTTTTCATCTTGAGATTTGATAATCTTTCTGAATTCATCCAATTCACCAATTTGATTGTTCATAAATGGTTCAAAGTTCGCAAGCTTTTCATGTAAACGAGAATTTTCTTGTTGCAAATAAACCAACTTATTGTCAAATTCCACTTTTTCCAATTTATAATCTACTGGTTCAATACTCTTTTCATCTTTAGCGTCAAGTTTTGTTTGTAAATCTTTGATCACTTCATCTTTTTCTGTAAGCTGCCTCGTGAAGTTCTCAGCATCTTGTTCTTGGGATTGTTGCAATAATGAATTCTGTTCTTCTAAACTTTCAATCTTTTCGGTGGCTCTTTGCATTTGTTCCTTTGTAGAAAGCTTCAAGGTATTTAACTCACTGGTTAATTGAGCTACAATTTGCTTTATCTTATTGTCATCTCGAGTAGGGGAAGCTGAAGCTACTGCCATTCCTCCGATTGCCGATCCAACTAATGCAGTAGTCGCAGCTCCAGCGGCTCCAGTGATAGGAGAAGATATTTCATGATTAGACAATTCTCTATCAACAATACTAACTTCTTGACTCTCAGAATAACTAAGCGGTGATTCAACTTGTTTATCTTGGTGTTGATATTCGTCAATATTATCAGAAGTTGGGCTTCTAAGCGATTCACTAACATCATTATCAACATTCATAACAGGAATGGAATTATTAACTGGAGAAAATGTTGGAGTGTTAAATTCTTCCGGGCCCGTTGAAGTACTTTCAGCAACTCCATCTGGATGGGAAGTGGGTGAAGAAGAAACAGCTGAAGTGACAGCAGTTTTAGCTGGTATAGCCGGGTTACTATCCAAGAACTTGTCAATTATGGCTGTATCTAATTGATAGATCATTGTTCCGCTTACAGTATCGTTGAGTTCTTCAAATGAATCCATATTGTGAGGATCTGAATCAACATAATCATTCTTGTCACCACCCATTATAAGCAATTTATTATGCTTTGGAGAATATGTCATTGAATGACCACATCTTGGACCAGGACCATTTTCTTCAGCTGATTCAAGTAACTTAGACCAAATAAGAGTATTTAAATCAAGAACATATAAAGAGTCGTAAATAACACCACTGAAATCATTTCCTCCGTAAACAAACAACCTATCATTAACAATGCAACTGGAGTGTTCATTGACTGGTGGAGGGATATTTCCCGTTGTAGTCAATTGAGTCCAAGAATCATTTGCTGCGTCAAACAACCAAACATCATTGGAAATTGTTTGATTATTGTAAACACCTCCGAAAATATATATCTTATCATGATAGACAGACATTGAATGATTTGTCAAAGGAGGAGGTTTGAAGTCATTTTTTGGTTTAACTAAGTCCCATGTAGCTCTAGGAGATTTGAATGAATTTAATTCAAAGAAATATAGGTCATTGAATACATCATTTTCCAATTGTCCACCAAACAAATAAAGACGAGAAGAGGTTGGAGTCAAAGAAATTACCCCAATTGTATGACCATATCTTCCATGTGGCTTGTTTAAGATATGAGTAGGAATGGTATACTTATGATTATTGGTATTAAACAAGTAAAAATTATTATCTGGGAAACCATTTTGATCAGTATCAACTGTATCACCCCCATAAATTATAAATGCATTGCCACATAACACAGCAGAATGACCAACTCTTGCAGGTGGGTTTATCCGATTTGCTATTTCCACATGCTGTGCAACATAGCTTTCAACTTCACCATCAATATTTTCTTGAGGAGAAAGCTTCCAAGTATCATCAAAGACGGATCCTTCTTTTAAGCCACCCATCAAAAAGATTTCATTTTTTTCACTAGTGATTGATGCAGCCGCATGTCTGTAACGAGGAAAGGGAGAATCAAAAAGTTTGAATCTTCTCCACGGGTTTGTTTCAGTAACAGTTGTCAGTTGTGGTGGGAAAACTGCCCTTTGAGTTGGCACATCATGGCTGAATGATCTTGGTGATCTAGACTGTTTCTGGGGTGATTGGCTCAGCTGTTGTCGTTGTTGTTGGGGTTGAGGTGGCGATGACATAAATTGTTGTTGTTGGCGTGGTGCTGGTGATTGTGGGTGATGATACTGATATTGCTGCTGCTGTTGCTGTTGGTATTGTTGTTGTTGTTGTTGATATTGTTGTTGCTGTTGAGGTGATGGTTGAAACAGGGGCATTGTATGATTTGGAATACTCTGAGATTGATCTTTAAATGATATTGGAGATTGCGTAGTACTTGATTGATAGCCTTGACTTCCTTTCCTTTTATTTTTCAAACTTGATCCAATTGATGATGAACCTGATGATACTGTATCGTCTGGATCTTGCTTATTTTTCTTGTGTAAGCTTAATTTAAAGCGAGCCATAGACAATGGATATTAGACCTCTTTATATAGCTAGGGAATTTAGATAATATATCAAATCAAGTCAATTGATTGATTGTTGTTATTGTTGTTTTATGTTTGCAATAAATGTTTATGAAAACTAAGTAAATTATCGTGTGAAATAAAATTTATTAAAAATTGACAACAAGTTGACTCAATTTTAAATGATCAATCAAATTTTGGTTGTAAAAAACTTTTTTACCCTTTAAAGTTTTATATGGTTTGATGGTTTATTGTGTGTTTTTTTTCTTGTGTTGTTAACTACGTAGTTAGTTGATTAAACTATGGATGAAGAGTCGATTTTTACTTTTGTTAAATCAACTTTTTGTATTTGAAAGGGTCCCTGATTTGGTTTTTATTGTAACCGTAAATGGTTTTAGAATATGGATTTATATATAGTACTAATCTAATATAATAGTCTATATGACTTTGGTACTTTTCATTATATTAAAAATGGATGAACCAATGTGTTGTATTTATTCATTCAGTTGTTAAATTTTTATAACCTTACTTCTAACATTGACTACCAAATCAAGTAATAATTTACAAGCAACAATTAAAAAGAAAAAGTGAAACAACAATTAGGTTTTATTAAAACTACTATAATTTATTCTCTACTCCTTCCCAATTGGGAAAATACCCTAAATAGGTCATGAACTAATGTGGTTTGGTTCAATGGTAATGGATTGACTTCCATGGAATCTTCTACCTTGATGGGTGGCAAAATTAGAGAAGTAATTAGAGAAAAATTTGGATTTAGTAAGAACGCGAAGTAAACGAGAAGACAAACACCAAAATATAAAGTACGTTCAATTAAGAGATTTGTTTGAAACGATCGCCAACACCTGTCTTACGTTGAAGATCTGGCCTACTTCCATGGCATAACTATAGTTTCGACCCTGCTTCTTTTTGACTCATCTTGCATATTATCACGCATTTTGAAGGGAAACAGTAGACTTACTTTGATTGATACGTGTCCACTGAATGCTATATACTCTTTGTGGTGTTTATCATCATTATTATTTTATTGGAAGAGATCCTCTTTCATTTTAGAGTAAGCAAATATCAAAATACTTGAACTCTTACCTCCCCTTTATCCTGGCCCCGCTCTAAACAAACTTCGTGTTTATATATTGAGGACAATACAAATGATGCGCCAATACAACAATCACTAGTATATCGAGCTTAAACATATAATTTAATAATAGTAAAAATGTGCACGTCTACCTTCAGAACATTAGTTATAATCTTTTGTTAACCTTAGAATAATGCCGTAATTTCCAAGTCAAGCAAATCACTAGGGAGCTCTTCGATCATTTTAAAGATTTACTACTTTTTTAGATAAGATTAGCTTCAAAGTATCAAAATCTAAATCCTTTGAAGCGCAGTGGTATTCCTCTTTGATTCATGCTAATGGGAAAACATTAGTGTAAAGTTGCACGAGCTGTGAATTGCATGCGACATAAATGTTGAACGACATTTGTCCCAACCTAAAAAAGTCTAAATTCGTAGTGACCAACACCATTTCATTACACCGATAATCAGACTAAGAACTCATTAGGGTACCACATTGGAAGCATCCATCTACAGAAAAATGGATTCCTACGACTTTGATCCGACTACATATCTTAATGATCTATTTACTACTCCAGAGTCGTTGAAGGAAATCCCTCAATTGTTGGATCATACGCATATATATAAACAGCAATTACAACGAGAGATCAAAACCGAAATCGATGAATATGATACCAAAAATGCTTCATCTTCCTTAAGCTCAGAAATAAGTTCATTAGTTGAGGATATCCATCAAGTGAAATCAAATTCTGCGAATACTCAAGAATCAATAACATTAATGACAAGTTCAATTCAAAAATTGGATTGTTACAAGAAGAATCTTGTCCTTTCAATGACAATACTAAAAAGGTTGCAAATGTTGATAAACGCATATAATACATTAAGTAAAATTATATCCACTCATAATTATAAAGAAATATTACTGTTGTTAAGTGTAATGAAGGAATTGTTGATCTTTTTCAAACCATATCGTGCTATTGACGAAATTAACCGAATTAATTTAATGATAGTTAATTCTGAAAACAAATTAATTGATGATATATTTATCGACTTTGAAGATTATATGGAACATAGATATTCTCGAGAAGAAGAGCAATTAACGTATGGATGCGAAATTTTAGAATTGATCGATTTGAAATATAAAGAGAAATTATTAAATTGGTTTTATAATTTACAATTAAAAGATATAAAAGCCATATTTAACAATTCAGATGAAGCAGGTTCACTCGATAATCTAGACAGAAGATATATTTATTTCAACAAAATCCTAAAAGATATTCAAGCAAGATATGCAAAGGCATTCCCCACTAGTTGGCGAATAGAAGTGGAAATAACAAAGATGTTTTGTAGATTAACACAAAAAGACTTGTCGAATTTACTATCCAGAGCAAAACCGGATTCCAAGACATTACTAGCTAATTTAACAACTACCTTGGAATTTGAAAGAAATTTAAACCAAGTATTCCAAACTGCAGATTTTAACCAAATTATATCTCTGGTTTTTGAACCACACTTATCAATTTGGGTTCAAGAACAAGAAAAGCACCTTAATGCCAAATTGCTTGAGTTTTCATCTTCATCACAGTTACCACAAGAATTTAAAGATGAGCAAGATATAAAGACTGTGTTAAAAGTCAATAACGTACCTAATATCGCTATTTCATCCACTGAATTATTTAAAACATTCAATAAGATATTGACACAAATTTTAAAGTTAACTAACGGAGAGACATTGATAGATTTAGCAAAACTTTTCAGCAAATACTTATTTGAGTATCACAATAAAATTTTATTACCAATACTTCCCAGGAATGAGAACGATTTAGGAAGTGGTATCGAATCATTAAAATATTTGACTATGATTTTAAATACAGGTGATTATATTGTTAATAATATTGATAGCATTTCCGAAAAACTTTCATCTCTAGTTCAAGATGAATATAAAGAAAGAATACCGTCATTTGATGCCAGTAAGGAAATTTACTTTCAATTGACAAATAGATGTATTGCAACATTGATAACCAAATTAACCCACGATTATAAATATTGCTGGCGTGAGTTTGTTAACTTCAATTGGCAAGATTTAGACGTTATTAATGACGTTTCGTCCTATATGGTGGAGTTGAAAAAAGTAACTATCAAGAATATTCTGGTTGCATTGCCCTTGATTATCAGGGATAGTTATATCAGAAATTTTAATGATAAATTAATTGAATTGTTGGTCAGTTCCATTGCTAGTAATTTAAAGCTGATCAAGAGATTGAATGTATTAAGTTTTGAACAGATCCTTTTGGATGTCTCAAGCTTAAAAGAATTGGCATTAAAATTCCCTTTGTATTCTGACCCTAATTATGACGATTCGAAACTCACTGAGAACAAAAGTTCGAAATCATATCAAAAGTTTGTAACTAGTCATTTCCATGATTTAGAGTCGTTATTGAAATTATTAATGGTTCCAAATCTTCCAATTGAAAATGTTATTGAGAGTTATTTCGAATTAATTGGTGATAAATCTATTCAGAACTTTGTTAAGGTGTTAAATTTAAAGAAAATTGAAAAGAGTGCTCACTACAACTATATAGAGAATTTTAAACTACAATTAACAATAGAAAATGGATACCTAATCACTAGCTGTCCATTATTGATGAATATAGAAGATTCCGACGAAACATTGAGTTCATCTGGTCATTCTTCACGAGCTGGTACTCCTGTGCCTGATGTAAAGTCACCAAAGATCTTGCCACCAAAGATGAATAATTTTGAAAAGAATTTAAGGGAATTTGCTATGACGGGAGAAACCCACGTTAACAAGTTTAATGAAAATATTAAAAATTTTGGTAAATTCTTCCGAAAGGAAAGTAATGAGTAATTATTTTCATAACAACAATCTGTTTATAGATAAATTAGATAACGAAGAAAAAAAAAACCCACTGGAATTATTGATTGATCGTAGACTACCTCATGAAAACCATACACTCTCTAATCCATGCCACGATTAGTTAAGATTTGTGGTATCAAGACCCTAGAAGCAGCAAAAGTTGCTATTGAGGACGGTGCCGATTTATTAGGGTGTATTTTAGTACCAAATAGAGCAAGAACCATACCACACGAAGTTGCCCGAACTATATCCATCAATGTAAAGAAAGTTAGAGAAACTAGAAACAGAAAATTAAAGACAGCAAAAGAAGTTCAAGAATTCTTAGCATCACAATCGTATTCTAATCCTAATGAATATTTCGAAACTATCTCAAAGGTCTTAATAGAAAACGGTCCTTTCTTAGTTGGTGTATTTAGAAACCAATCAATTGATGATGTGTTCAATATTGCGAATGAGCTTGAATTGGATTTTATTCAGTTACACGGGAGTGAAGATAAATTAGAATTTATTTCAAGAAATTCAAATTCAAAGTTTGGAATAATTCCACGATATGTTATACCAACCGAAATTGAAGATTTGAAAGTGCATGGAGTTGAATTTTTAAATGGACGTTGTTTAAGTATACCTTTGTTGGATTCTGAAGCAGGAGGAGAGGGAAAAGTTATAGATTGGGATTATATAAGTGAAAATCTAGGATTCACAAGAGTTTTATTGGCAGGTGGTCTCCATCCAGGAAACTTGAAAGATACCGAACACATTAAGAATGTCATTGGATATGATGTAAGTGGAGGAGTAGAAGATGAACAAGGAAATAAGGATTTGCAAAAGATTAGAGACTTTATCAAAATTGGAAAAGCATTACCCTAAATAAGTTTATAAATTCTACATAACTATTAATCATCTTGATCCCAATTACCTGGTCTTTGTTGTTTTGGCATGACTGGACCACCAGCTCTCTTGGCCATAATAATTTGATCAATCGATAAGATTGTGTTAGTTGCTTCCACAGCTAAAGCAATAGCAGACTTTTTGGTAGATAATAAGTCGAATATACCATTACTTGAAACATCTATTAAATCGCCAGAGTCAATGTCAATACCCATTGATAAACCATCATCATTAGCATGAGCAGCGTGAAGGTTACTTAACATTTCTGTAGAATCAAAACCGGAAGTTTCTGCCAATACTCTTGGAATGACCTCAAATGCCTTAGCAAAGTGTTTGATTGCTAATTGTAATAAACCTGGAGTGCTTTCTCCAAAAGCAGTTATTCTCTTGATCAATTCAATTTCAACGGCACCAGCACCTGGTAATAATCTATCATCTTTTAATAAACCCTTGATTGAGTTCACACCATCATCAATTGCTCTTTCGATATCGTCTAAATTGTTTTGAGTAGCACCTCTAACCACAATGGTTGCGGTTCTAGATATAGATTCATCTTGTCTGAAAACAGTTACTCTATCGCCACCAATTTCCTTGGTTTCAATAACATCAATTTCACCCATTTCATCAGGCATTGGAGCACCCAATCTTGGTAATGGAGTAGCACCACATACTTGACAAAGTCTTCTTAAATCGAACTTAGAAGGAACTCTTAATACTAAAATCCCATATTTGTTAAAGTAGTGTAAAGATAATTCACCAACATTGGACCCAGCGATAACTACTTTTACTCCAGAATCACTAATTTCTTTACAAGCTTGATCTAATTGTTGTTCTTCTCCCTTTGTAAAATCGAGCATTTCTTGGGCATTGTGTAACAATACAGTTCCTTTAGTTTCGGTTGTGGAAATATCAATTGGACATGTGAATACGACAACCTTAGATTTGGAAGTAATATTTTTGACTGAACCTTCAGGTTCTCTTGGGAAAACCATACCCTTAATAACTTGTGATTGAGATAAAGACGACCCCATAATTTTAACAACTCTTACGTTATCTATATTGAAAGATTTTGGATTCTTTGGATTAATGATTGATTTTACTGCTTGAACAACTAATTTGGAAATTAAATCTTCATAACCATATTGTTTAGCAGCTATAACTGGCTTAACTGCTTTTATTAATTGATCTTCATCTAAGACAGATTCGACTTTGTCAACAACTAACTTTTCCAATGTTTCCAAAACAAATTTATTGGCCAAATTAAATCCTTGAATAATTTCAGTAACATTTAAGCCAAGTGATAATAATTTTTCAGCAACATTAAGAAATTCACCTGCTAAGATAATGACCAAGTTAGTATTATCACCCATTTCAAATTCTTGTTGCTTAGAAGCCATAATTAAAATCTTTACGACCGGATGAACAATTTCTAGTTCATTAAGCATAGTAGCAGCATCATTAGTAATGAACTTTTTACCCAATTTATTAACAATGATCTTATTTCTTCCACTTGGACCCATTGAAGTTAATAAAATTGATGAAATTTCACGAACAGCTTCAATATTTCTAACAATTGCACCATCGACATTGGAAAAGGATTGGTAACCTTGTTTAAACAACCCAGAATTTGGGGCTTGAGGGAGTTTAAGTGACATGGTTGGTGATGAATATGAATTGGATGTACTTGATAGTTTGATGAATCGCGTTGTGCACTTTTATAGAAAATTTTTTTGGATGTGGAAATTTAGAAAACATAGAAGGTGTTTATATGCAGTATATTGGAATTGCAAAATATCGATTGTAAGTTCTTTTAATTAAGAAAGTAGGAAAAGTAGAAGCGAGTAGTTTGAGATCTGGTTATTTGAAAGTAGCCCGGTTGTATGAGATAGAAAGCACTGTTCGCACCGTCCGTCAGCAGCTTTATTTGGTATTGAAAAGGAAGAATTTTATGATCTAGAACCTGGAATGGTTGAGAAGATGTCACAGAGGGACTTCATGAGAGATGCATACACGCAAAGAAAACTAGAATATTGTTGCTGGGTTGGTTGGCCTTGAGTTTTCTTCCTAAAAGTTGTGAGTGTATCACCCTAACATTGACAATCAATGCGTTGATCTCGGAACAGCATGGTAGTCGCAATGTGTATTAGAAAAAAATCAAAATTTTCACAGCAGTAGCAACATCCCATAAGAGATCTACATAAGAACCACGTTATTCCAATGCTTTTAAGAACTATAAATCCTGTTGGAATAATCCGACCAAGGATAGCTAAACCAAGTTTCTTCTACAATGTTCCAAAATTAACCACATTAAATTCTCAAATACGTAGAATTTCCACAGAACCAGACACCAAACCTAAAGTTGAACCATTAACTCCGAAAACAACCTCTCAATTATGGACAATACCTAACATTTTAACATATACAAGAATCATCACCACTCCATTCATCGGTTATTTTATCACTCAAGGAGAATCCAAAACAGCTCTACTGCTTTTTACCTATTCATGTGTAACTGATTTCATTGACGGTTATATTGCTAGAAAATATAACATGAAGTCAGTTATTGGGTCAATTATTGATCCATTAGCAGACAAGTTTTTAATGACAGTTTGTACAGTATCACTAGCATATGTAAACTCAATTCCATTGGGGATAGCAAGTATTATTATAGGACGTGACGTTATGTTGAGTTTTATGTCATTCTATTATCGATGGAAGAGTCTTGAGCATCCAAGAACATTCAAAGATTTTGTTAGCATTGGTGAAAAACCAACCATTAGTGTTCATCCAAATTTATTAGGAAAGATAAACACAGGTTTACAAATGGTTTATATTGGAACATTGGTCTATCGCCCATTAATTGAATCATTAATGACAACTGATTTGGACATATATTTCCTGGCATTAGGAGGATTAGTTGGAATTACAACTGTTGTAAGTGGACTCACATATATATTCAGTCGCAATTCAATGAAGTATATAAAATAGATTCATCGTCATAGAGTATTAATAAACTTTTTAATGCAGTAACTTTTTGATGGTTTATTGCCTTTAGTATTTTTAAGTCGAATAATAATAGAACTTTCAAGGCACGATAATTGGATGGATTGAAATCAGTGTAGGCGATGTTTTCCATTAATTCATCATTGGAAAGAATTTGTTGGGTAGTTGCATTAGGGAACGATAATCCATTATGTTTCAATTTAATGATTTTCAAAATATTCGATAGACAGAATAATTCAACATGAGTAGAATTTAATTTGATAAATATTGCATAGAACCAGGAAAGTCTCTTTTCAACATTTGCTGCTGAATTCATGATTAATTCAAAACATTTTAGTAGATGTTTTTGAAATACCAACGTAAACCGTTTATTGTGCAATTTAAGCTTGATTTTGTTTACGAATAGTCGACATAGTTTATCATGGTATTCCAGGTAATTTAGGGTTAGGAAATAATTGATAAGTTTGAACATTTCCAGGGTTTTGGCTGCGGTGTCGTTTATATTCCTTAAATCATATTGATAATAGTTGATGTTGTAAGTTTTTGAGAGAATAGATTCAATCTTGCAATCAATTTCATCTATAATTTGTGCAATTAGTTCTAAGGGTGATTAGTTTACTATTTCGAATTTAACAACAAGGTCTACATACCATCGATAGATTTATGTTTAGTTCGTGTCAATCTAATAATTGACAAGGCTAAAAGGATCTTTAACATTGTCATTATGGGATAAGATTAACTTCTTTCAGGTTGGGCAATATAGATTGTAAGATTTTTGCAACCACTCCTATTCTATTATGCAGTTTAATGTTTTTTTGGTAGCAAATTCTTCAAAAATTTGTCAAAATCAAAAGTTTTCAGAGTAACATAAGCAATTGTACATCCCCTTAGGCTTAGATTTAGTTATTGACATACTCTGACTACATACATTAAAGAACTTGGCATTTAGGGGTTGATTACACAGATATGGCCATTGAAAAATAAATCAACATTAGAATTGTTACATACACGAGGAAGGAAACTGCACAACCAATTATAACTGTCTGTAAAGAACTCAATAAATCAATCAAACGGACCCGAAACAAATAGAACTTCACCATATGGTACGATTGTGGCATTACTGTTTTAGAAAAGGTGTAAAAATCAAATCAGCTGATCAATGATGATAATTTTGTAAATGCTGCAAAGTACCAATACAGTAACAATAGCGGGAACAAAATGAAATGTGGGTTTTAAAATAATAATATTTTTACTCCGAAGCGTTTCTACATGTACAATGGAGGAGTTGGAACAATGGGGTATTAACATGGCTAAACCTCCCCCGGCGCCATAGATTAAGCACACTCGTTATGCAAACAAGAAGAATCATGTACAAAACTATGATTTTCGTTCTTTAATTCTTTTATTGCCGTTTCATTCCACGGAAAAATGACGTCTTTTCTTTTGTTTTTTAAAATAAACTTTTCTGTTGATTATTTTATTTTCAATTTTATTATCTTCTTTCTGTAATCACACGGACCGGAACAACATTAACTAAATTCTAGTAAATTCCACGGGGGAGGGGTCAAAATAGTATAATTTACTTCGTACCTCCTTATCATCAAACACACACGGCTCCCTTCCATGCCGTTGCTAGGATTAATCAGTAGTTCATTTTTTTTAATTATCTGTTTTTTTAGATTAAAACTTTAAATTTCTTTCTCTCCTTCTTTGTAATTATTAAGCAAACAAACTCAATTTTTCTTTCACTTGAAAATCATCATCAAGCAACGCCTTTCATTTCATTTAATCAAAAGCGTTTTCAATTGAATTGTTATTGCATATTGCCCATTTTAACTTTGTACCTTACATTGGAGGTTCAACATTAGGTTTTCACTCAGCGCTGGACCTTTTTTTTTCTTAAACAATTTCAATAAGCAGACTTCATTTACCATTTCGAAGCCTCGTACTTCATCATTGGACCCCTTAGACCCTACGCAAATACTATTTAATAGCTCAAAAATGAATTCGAATGCAATTGGCTATAACCAGCAACAACAACAACAACAATTGCTACAAGCACAACAACAAGCACAAGCCCAACTTCAACAGGAAGTAGCAAAGGAACAAAACCTTTTATTTGGCGATCCTACAGTTGGTGGTGACGCTCAATATAGAAAGATATCAAATGCCGAAATTTTAAACACCAACGCAACAGTTTCTCCAACAACTTGTACAAATATAAACACCCCTATTCAATCTATCGGTACAGCAAATACAAGTGTTGCATCAAATAGACCAAAAGTAAATGCCTTAAATCTTCCTGAAGTATCATTTCATAATCCATTTGATGTAAACTCATATCCAATTACAAACCCACCATTATTTGATTCAACAATGCTCTTACCATTGAATTCTGATGGTGTACCAAGAAGAAGAAGAATTTCCATTTCAAATGGTCAAATCGGACAAATAGTTAATCATGAAGCTTATTTCGATAGTGATGATATGGATAGCACTCTTGATACAGATTTACAATTTCTTTCTGGTAGTGGCTCTAATAAAGTTAACGGATACGAAAGACGTCCAGGAAGTGTTGGTGATATGTCTAATCAAACGCTATTTATACCCCAAATTGGTCAAGGTCCATTTTCTCCAGCATCTTCTAATATAACTCCAAATAATTCATCACCAATTCCTGCAAACAAGTTGACAACACCACTACCAATACACAGTCAAAACCAAACACCTAGTCCAATTCAACAACAACAGATGCCCATTCAACGACAACCAATACTACCACAACAAAATGTTGCAGGAGTACCTCCACCAAACCATCTGTTAATATACAACAACGAAATCATCTATAATCCCAACAATGGACCTATCCCAGGAACTGCGGCCTGGAAAAAGGAGAGATTGTTGGAAAGAAATAGAATCGCTGCATCAAAATGTCGACAACGTAAAAAGCAAGCCCAAATACAATTACAAGAAACTGTATCTAAATTGGAAAATGATTTGGAAAGAAGCAAAGCTCAAATAAAGAAATTGGAATCAGTATTACAACTTTATAATAGAACGTTAAAGGACCATTTTGATAATGGCGGTGATTTAAGTAAATTGAAAGAGATAGTATCTCAACTTGAAAAGAAAACTTGAAATTGATTAGGGTTTGATTTTAATATGTATTAGTATGTAGGTATTTAAGCAATGACTTTTCCGACTTGATCAATTAAGGATTGTGTAGTCACTTGAGGACCTTCTCCAATAGAGGTCAAAATAACTCTTGAAACACCCTTGTAAATATCAGTAGATGTACCTTCGATAATAACTTGATCTAATTTGGTAGTATCAACTTTATCCCAACCACCAACTTGATTGAAATAAGTATGAATCAAACCCAATACCTTGGATTCATTTGATTCATCATAATAAATGACAGCATTTGGACCGGCATCAAAAGTATAAGCAGCAATTATCTTACCTTCTTGTTCATTTAATTTATGAATCAATTTAATAATTCTTTTGGAAGTATCATTAAGATAAAAGATTGGTGGATAAGAATCTAAACAAACAGCATGGAAAGAATTAGAATCTTTCATGGTTAATTCACCAAAAGTTTCAAAATCTTTATTCAAAATACTTTGTTTCATTTCTTCAAATCTCTTTGGAACAACTTGAGTGATTCTATGTTGGAATAAATCAGATGTTTTAACTGTAGTTTGCATACCAGTAGTACTTGGAGTATCTTTCTTATCATCACTAACAACTAAAATAGCCGCCTTCAAAGTTGGCCAATGTGACAATGGAGCAACTTCAACAGCTTTTGAATCTTCACCATCTTTCAATTCACCCATTTCCCACGCAACAAACCCACCAAACAAGGATCTACATGCAGATCCTGACCCTTTTCTAGCAATCTTGGATAACTCTGACATATCTTGAGGTAATTGATATAACTTAGCAATAGCAGTAACCAATGCAGCAAATCCGGCAGCAGATGAAGCCAAACCAGCAGCAGTTGGGAAGTTATTTTCGGATACGATTCTTAATTTGAATTGAGATAATTTTGGTAATGAATCATCAGAAGATTCTAATCCAGAACGTAATTTTCTTAAATCACCAAGACAAGCTTGAGTTCTTGGAGATTCTAAAGATTCTAATTTACCATTTAACCATAATTCATCGATGGTGAACGATTCACTGGCAGCAGCAGTAGTTAAAGTTCTTAAATCATTTTGAGACAATGTGACTGAAATTGAAGAATTGGTTGGCAAATTCAAATCTTTATCTCTCTTTCCCCAATATTTTAAAGTCTAAAAAAGAGCGTTTAGTTAGTATAATTGTTTAAGGATCAATAAAATAATCGTCTTCTACTTACCGCTATATTAACAGGAGCAGTAACAGATGCTGAAAACATGTTGTGTGTGTGTAGTGTAGTGTATCTATGGTTGTGGATAAAGATCTAAACAACGTTTATTGAAATTTTTCAAATCGTAAAATGAATTTTACGCGCTGAAATAATTTCGTCGTATAAAAAAAAAAGAAAACGATTCTTAATGAACGGTTATGTTACATTCATTACTACTAAATAAAGGTTTTATTCAATATTGTTACATTAAAAATCAAACTGAAGTACAAATCATACATACAAAAACAAAAAGGAACACAACTCACCAACTCACAACTCACACTAACGTAGTTATGATTGAAAGAAACGAATGGATTTTTTTTCTTTTCTAAATATTACACAGTAAGCATATTAGTTCTTTTTTCTTACTTTCTAGTCCATTTCCATAATCTAGCTTTACAATCACCACTACCAGTTGCAAAGATACCTTCGGTACCTTGTGAATTCAAAGAAACAGCAACTGAAATGACTGAGTTACGGTGTCCTTGTAACATCAATAATGGATTACCTGATAATTGATCCCAGAAAATGACTCCACGATCTTTAGAACCTGAAAGAATGTATTCATTGTTTGGAGTACAACAAACAGATAATACAAAATCTTTATGACCAATATAAGTAACATCACAACTTGGTTTCTTATTGCCTTGATGTGGGGCAGGTTTATCTTCTAAATTCCATAATTTAACTGTTCTATCTAAAGAACCGGAAGCAATTTGGTTACCATTAACGGAGAATGCAACCGAATAAACTGAATCTTCGTGACCATTACCATTTTCATTACCAGAATCTAATCTTTCAACTAAAAATCCAGTATCCGAGTCCCAGACCCTAACAGTACGATCAAGAGAACCAGCTGCAATTAATTTACCATCTGGAGAAACCGCAACAGTAGTTACACCATCTTCGATTGAAAGAGTTAATGAACATTGAGATGATCTTAAATCCCAAATTCTAACAGTTCTATCACCCGAACCAGATACTAATCTATTACCATCAGGGAAAAAGTCTAATGAGTAAATATCTTGTTCATGACCTCTTAAAATCTTAATAATTCTCTTTGTGGTTAAATCCCAAATTCTAATCAATTTATCTTCAGCACCAGTAGCTAATAATTTACCATCTGGTGAGAAACAAACAGATCTAATATATAAATCTCCATTTGCAGAAGATGCAGTGGTAGATTCTGCAGATTCATTCGATTCACCTGGTTTTGCAGCATCACCTGTATTAGTGGCATTAACATCAGTTGAATTATTATCATCAACTAATTTGGCAACCAATTCACCAGTCTCAACATTGAAAACTTGTGTGGTTTTATTACAACCAGTAGCAATAAATTTACCATCTTTGGAGAATCTAACACAACAAACAACAGAAGAATGATCTAATGAATGAATTAAATCAACATCTAAGTCACGACTGAATGCAGGATTATATAAAACATAATACTCAGTTTTTTGTTTCTTAAAATCAGGATTTGCTTTAGATACATCCAAATCAGATAAGAAAGGAGGAATTTCTTTAACATGAAGAGCCCTTTGAACTGGATTGACAATATATTGAGACTTATCAATTACGGTTAATGCAGTTGAAGTTTCTGGAACAGGAGGAGCAGCAACAGGTTCAGGTCTTGTAAGTTCCGGTTTTGCAACTTGGGGAGAAGCTGGCTTAACTTCTTGTTTTGGTGGCGATTGCTTTATTGGCGGAGGCAAAGTTTGAGTCACTGGTGGAACTTGAGGTTGAACCGGAGGTTGTTGGTAAGTTCCATAAGGCAAACCATTTGGTTTTTGTTGAGCTTGTTGAGAAACAGCTTGTTGAGCAGCTACAGCTTGAGCTTGCTGTTGTTGTTGGACAGCTTGCTGTTGTTGCTGTTGAGCCTGTTGTTGTTGCTGAGCTTGTTGTTGCTGTTGTTCAATTTGAGCTTGTCTGTCTCTATTCTCCAATTCAGTTTTCAATCTTAATATTTCTTCTTCATAAGCTTCTTTAATCTTTCTATGAGCCATTTCCAATTCATAAACGGTTTGTCTAATTTGTTGCATTTCGGCAGTTTGTTGATTATATTTCAAGTCATAATCTTCCTTGACCTGTTTAAAACTGGAAGCTTCATTCAAGGCATATTCGAATTCGGCCTTAACAGCATCCAACAATTCATGCAATCGTTGTTGGTGTTGTTGTCTTTGTTGAGCTTGTTGTTGTTGGGCAGCTTGTTGTTGCTGTTGCTGTTGTTGTTGCTGCTGTTGTTGTTGCTGTTGCTGCTGGACTTGTTGTTGCTGTTGAGCCTGTTGAGCTTGTTGCTGTTGAGCAACAGCTGCAGAATTAGATGTGTATACAGACATTAATGAATGTGATCTAATGTATTAGTGAATGAATTGAAAAAAAAATTAATTTTGTTGATAGGGAAAGATTATGTTTTGAACGAACAAAAAAATGTTTGGGGTGGTTGGATTGATGGTTGGTTGGATGAAGATTTAAAGTTTTTG
Organism: Hemisphaericaspora xylofermentans; assembly: GCA_002105455.1. Taxonomy (NCBI): domain Eukaryota; kingdom Fungi; phylum Ascomycota; class Pichiomycetes; order Serinales; family Debaryomycetaceae; genus Hemisphaericaspora; species Hemisphaericaspora xylofermentans. The sequence continues at coordinate 625 of NDXA01000104.1, read as the reverse complement.
AAATATTTGGTGTGAAGAAAGAAAGCGAGAAACAGAGAACCAAATTAAGAGACAACAGTTGAAAAGAGAAAGAGAAAAAAAAAAAAAAAAAAAAAAAATCCCTTCTTTAAATTTTTAATTTTTTTTTTTTTTTTTTTTTTTTTAATTNNAAAAAAAAAAAAAAAGAAAATCCACTCTTGAAATTTTTAATTTTTTTTTTCCGTTTTTTATTTTAAACTTAAACAAAATTGATTTCTCATTAAATTTTAATTCAATTAATTTTTTTTTTGTAATTTATTATCCTTGTTTGTACACATTTTCTTCCAATACCAATTGATCATGGAGGCTGATTGCTCATTAAATTAGTATCAACGAATTGGATATCTGTCCCAGACTATGACGTACACTTTATAGCGTAAAACTGTATTTCTTTTAAGGGCTCTGTAAACCTCAGTTGCAAATCTTAAAATTCGGTTCAAATTACACGATCAAATATATAAATCATTTTGCACCCCCTACCCACACCCTGTTTAATAAAATTTCGTCATCGTTAGGTGAAGTATTTGTTATTCTTTTTTTGTATTGCACCCCGTCCCGTGGATTTTAGTTTCCCCCTTAAATGTTTCAGTCCAGTCACTTGCTAATT